>LR778278.1:15638113-15705688 GCA_902810595.1 Coregonus sp. 'balchen' | reverse complement strand
ATGCCCATCTACCCCACCGCCACAATGGGGCACTCTGTTCACAAGGTTGACTTCAGCAAACCGCTCGCCAACACGACTCCTGCGGTTGTGAGGCCGGTTGGACGTACTGCTAAATTCTCTAAAACGACGTTGGAGGCGCCTTATGGTAGAGAAATTAACATTCAATTATCTGGCAACAGCTTTTGTGGACATTCCTGTAGTCAGCATGCCAATTGCATGCTCCCTCAAAACTTGAGACATCTGTGGCATTGTGTTGTGTGACAAAACTGCACATTTTAGAGTTGTCTTTTATTGTCCCCAGCACAAGGTGCACCTGTGTAATGATCATGCTGTTTAATCAGCTTCAAGATAGAAGATAAATAAGCTTTTTGTGAGTATGGAACATTTCTGGGATTTTTTTATTTCAGCCACCCCCCTTTCCTTGATGGCAAAAAAGCTCAATTTTAGTCTCATCTGACCAGAGTACCTTCTTCCATATGTTTGGGGAGTCTCCCACATGCCTTTTGGCGAACACCAAACATGTTTGCTTATTATTTTCTTTGAGCAATGGCTTTTTCTGGCCACTCTTCCGTAAAGCCCAGCTCTGTGGAGTGTACGGCTTAAAGTGGTCCTATGGACAGATACTCCAATCTCCGCTGTGGAGCTTTGCAGCTCCTTCAGGGTTATCTTTGGTCTCTTTGTTGCCTCTCTGATTAATGCCCTCCTTGCCTGGTCCGATAGTTTTGGTGGGCGGCCCTCTCTTGGCAGGTTTGTTGTGGTGCCATATTCTTTCAATTTTTTAATAATGGATTTAATGGTGCTCCGTGGGATGTTCAAAGTTTCAGATATTTTTTTATAACCCAACCCTGATCTGTACTTCTCCACAACATTTCCCTGGCCTGTTTGGAGAGCTCCTTGGTCTTCATGGTGCCACAGGTGTATATATACTGAGATCATGTGACACTTAGATTGCACACAGGTGGAATTTAGTTAACTAATTATGTGACTTCTAAGGGTAATTGGTTGCACCAGATCTTATTTAGGGGCTTCATAGCAAAGGGGGTGAATACATATGCACGGACCACTTTTCCGTTATTAATTTTTTTGATTTTTTTGAATTTCTTTCATTTCACTTCACCAATTTGGACTATTTTGTGTATGTCCATTACATGAAATCCAAATAAAAATCCATTTAAATTACAGGTTGTAATGCAACAAAATAGGAAAAACGCCAAGAGGGATGAATACTTTTGCAAGGCACTGTATGTATGTGTATGTATGTATCTATGTATGTATGTATCTAGGTATGTATGTATCTATGTATGTATGTATCTAGGTATGTATGTATCTAGGTATGTATGTATCTAGGTATGTATGTATCTATGTATGTATGTATCTATGTATGTATGTATCTAGGTATGTATGTATGTATGTATGTATGTTGGGTATAATGTGTACATTTATGTTGTAACATACAGGGTGTATTTGTAAAAGAGACCTAGGTCTCAATATCTCTTCCCTGTTAGAATAAAGGTTCCTGATCCACTACAGCTATAAACACCACCCCAACAGTGACGTGCAGACTGACTCAACTCAGATGGCTTCAACACAGCTTTCTGCTACCATTCTTACTTCATAAACTATAACGCTTGTTGTATCCCCATTCATTTCAATGGCGGAATGCAAGCTTCAACATTCTGAACTGAAATCACTGCCACAAAACTTTCAGAATGTTCAAAACAATAATAATGAGAGCTTAAAAACACATGATATGGCTTATCATGATATAGTACTAGTACTATCCCACTAGTTGTATTTATTATGGATCCCCATTAACTCTTCCTGGGGTCCGGCAACATTAAGGCAGTTATACCATTTAAAAAACTATAGCCTACTATACTAGCCACTATAAACCCCTATAATAACACCTACCAGCCACCCCAAAATAGGTCACTATAACTAACACAGGCTATGAAAAAACCCTATTACTACCATTAGTACTACTACCATTACTACTACTACTACTACTACTACCATTACTACTACTACTACTATTACTACCATTACTACTACTACTACTACTGCCATTACTTCAACTACTACTACTATTACTACTACCATTACTACTACTACTATTACTACTACTACCATTACTACTACTACTACTACTACTAAAACTACCATTACTACTACTACTACTACTACTACCATTACTACTGCCGTCACTACCACTACTACTACTATTTCACGGCCATAAATACTTCAGGACTAGCAAGCACACCACATTTCCTTCAGTAAATGTCCTTTTCTAGTTATTTATTGAATGTATGTATTATCAGCAAGGTCAGAGTGCATTGGCCGAGCCCTGGGTGAACCTCTTTTGTGATCAAGGTGTCTCCCCTGCCAGGTCAGTATAAACGCACACGTTGATGTCAATGCTTTAGCGAAACCCAGTTTATTGAGGGAGTTGAGATTAAGTTACAAAGTATATTTGTCAAGGAGGACATCCTCAGTAAAATATGTATGCTTACAGTAAGCTGGTTATCAGCCAATCAAGGTTGAAACGTTGCGCTAGTTTTCCATGAAAGACCATTAAACATTGAGTCATATCCTTGTTTGTCCAACTTCTCCAGTATTTCAAAACCATTTTAACTGGCATGGTGCCAAACAAGGATTTTCTTTGTCTGACACGGAACATCAGGAGTGCAGCTCTTGCATTAGAGGAGAGGTGGGTGGAGGTGTGACGTTTCAGTGTATTTGTATTTATTATGGATCCCCATTAGTTCCTGCCAAGGCAGCGGCTACTCTTCCTGGGGTTTATTATGGATCCCCATTAGTTCCTGCCAAGGCAGCAGCTACTCTTCCTGGGGTTTATTATGGATCCCCATTAGTTCCTGCCAAGGCAGCAGCTACTCTTCCTGGGGTTTATTATGGATCCCCATTAGTTCCTGCCAAGGCAGCAGCTACTCTTCCTGGGGTTTATTATGGATCCCCATTAGTTCATGCCAAGGCAGCAGCTACTCTTCCTGGGGTTTATTACGGATCCCCATCAGTTCCTGCCAAGGCAGCAGCTACTCTTCCTGGGGTTTATTATGGATCCCCATTAGTTCCTGCCAAGGCAGCAGCTACTCTTCCTGGGGTTTATTATGGATCCCCATTAGTTCCTGCCAAGGCAGCAGCTACTCTTCCTGGGGTTTATTATGGATCCCCATTAGTTCCTGCCAAGGCAGCAGCTACTCTTCCTGGGGTTTATTATGGATCCCCATTAGTTCCTGCCAAGGCAGCAGCTACTCTTCCTGGGGTTTATTATGGATCCCCATTAGTTCCTGCCAAGGCAGCAGCTACTCTTCCTGGGGTTTATTATGGATCCCCATTAGTTCCTGCCAAGGCAGCAGCTACTCTTCCTGGGGTTTATTATGGATCCCCATTAGTTCCTGCCAAGGCAGCAGCTACTCTTCCTGGGGTTTATTATGGATCCCCATTAGTTCCTGCCAAGGCAGCAGCTACTCTTCCTGGGGTTTATTATGGATCCCCATTAGTTCCTGCCAAGGCAGCAGCTACTCTTCCTGGGGTTTATTATGGATCCCCATTAGTTCCTGCCAAGGCAGCAGCTACTCTTCCTGGGGTTTATTATGGATCCCCATTAGTTCCTGCCAAGGCAGCAGCTACTCTTCCTGGGGTTTATTATGGATCCCCATTAGTTCCTGCCAAGGCAGCAGCTACTCTTCCTGGGGTTTATTATGGATCCCCATTAGTTCCTGCCAAGGCAGCAGCTACTCTTCCTGGGGTTTATTATGGATCCCCATTAGTTCCTGCCAAGGCAGCAGCTACTCTTCCTGGGGTTTATTATGGATCCCCATTAGTTCCTGCCAAGGCAGCAGCTACTCTTCCTGGGGTTTATTATGGATCCCCATTAGTTCCTGCCAAGGCAGCAGCTACTCTTCCTGGGGTTTATTATGGATCCCCATTAGTTCCTGCCAAGGCAGCAGCTACTCTTCCTGGGGTTTATTATGGATCCCCATTAGTTCCTGCCAAGGCAGCAGCTACTCTTCCTGGGGTTTATTATGGATCCCCATTAGTTCCTGCCAAGGCAGCAGCTACTCTTCCTGGGGTTTATTATGGATCCCCATTAGTTCCTCCCAAGGCAGCAGCTACTCTTCCTGGGGTCCAGCAAAATTAAGGCAGTTATACAATTTTAAAAACATTACAATACATTCATAACAGATTTCACAACATATTAAGTGTGTGCCCTCAGGCCTCTACTCTACTACCACATATCGACAGTACAAAATCCATGTGTACGTGTGTGTATAGTGCGTATGTTATCGTGTGTGTGTGTGCATGTGTCTGTGCCTTGGTTTCTCAAATGACTGCCTCGCCTGGTTCACCAACTACTTCTCAGATAGAGTTCAATGTGTCAAATCGGAGGGCCTGTTGTCTGGACCTCTGGCAGTCTCTATGGGGGTGCCACAGGGTTCAATTCTCGGGCCGACTCTATTCTCTGTGTATATCAATGATGTCGCTCTTGCTGCTGGTAACTCTCAGATCCACCTCTACGCAGACGACACCATTTTGTATACATCTGGCCCTTCATTGGACACTGTGTTAACAAACCTCCAAACGAGCTTCAATGCCATACAACACTCCTTCCGTAGCCTCCAACTGCTCTTAAACACTAGTAAAACTAAATGCATGCTCTTCAATCGAACGCTGCTGGCACCTGCCCACCCGACTAGAATCAGTACTCTCGGCGGGTCTGACCTAGAGTATGTGGACAACTACAAATACCTAGGTGTCTGGTTAGACTGTAAACTCTCCTTCCAGACTCACATAAAGAATCTCCAATCCAAAGTTAAATCTAGAATCGGCTTCCTATTTCGCAACAAAGCCTCCTTCACTCATGCTGCCAAACATGCCCTCGTAAAACTGACTATCCAAACCGATCCTTGACTTCGGCGATGTCATTTACAAAATAGCCTCCAACACTCTACTCAGCAAATTGGATGTAGCCTATCACAGTGCCATCCGTTTTGTCACCAAAGCCCCATACACTACCCACCATTGTGACCTGTACGCTCTTGTTGGCTGGCCTTCACTACATATTTGTCGCCAAACCCACTGGCTCCAGGCCATCTATAAATCTCTGCTAGGCAAATCCCCGCCTTATCTTAGCTCACTGGTCACCATAGCAACACCCACCCGTAGTCTGCGCTCCAGCAGGTATATCTCACTGGTCATCCCCAAAGCCAACACCTCCTTTGGCCGCCATTCCTTCCAGTTCTCTGCTGCCAATGACTGGAACGAACTGCAAAAATCTCTGAAGCTGGAGACTCTTATCTCCCTCACTAACTTTAAGCATCAGTTGTCAGAGCAGCTTACCGATCACTGCACCTGTACACAGCCCATCTGTAATTAGCCCACCCAACTACCTCATCCCCATATTGTTATTTATTTTGCTCTTTTGCACCCCAGTATCTCTATTTGCACATCATCTCTTGCACATCTATCATTGCAGTGTTAATACGAAATTGTAACTATTTTGCACTATGGCCTATTTATTGCCTTACCTCCATAACTTGCTACATTTGCACACACTGTATATATATTTTCTGTTGTATTTTTGACTTTGTTTTGTTTACCCCATATGTAACTCTGTGTTGTTGTTTTTATCACACTGCTTTGCTTTATCTTGGCCAGGTCGCAGTTGTAAATGAGAACTTGTTCTCAACTGGCTTACCTGGTTAAATAAAGGTTAAATAAAAAATAAAAAAATATAAATGTTTGTGTTGATACCACCCACCTGGTTACCTGGCTACCTGTCTCTCTACCTGGCAAAATCCATGTGTACGTGTGTATAGTGCGTATGTTATTGTGTGTGTGTGTCTATTTTTGTGTCTCTTCACAGTCCCCGCTGTTCCATAAGGTGGATTTTTATCTGTTTGTTAAATCTGATTCTACTGCTTGCATCAGTTACTTGATGTGGAATAGAGTTCCATGTAGTCATGGCTCTATGTAGTACTGTGCACCTCCCATAGTCTGTTCTGGACTTGGGGACTGTGAAGAGACCTCTGGTGGCATGTCTTGTGGGGTATGCATGGGTGTCCGAGCTGTGTGCCAGTAGTTCAAACAGACAGCTTGGTGCATTCAGCATGTCAATACCTCTCACCAACACAAGCAGTGATGAAGTCAATCTCTCCTCCACTTTGAGCCAGGAGAGATTGACATGCATATTATTAATGTTAGCTCTCGGTGTACATCCAAGGGCCAGCCGTGCTGCCCTGTTCAGAGCCAATTGACTGAACAGTAGTCCAGGTGCGACAAAACTAGGGCCTGTAGGACCTGCCTTGTTGATAGTGTTGTTAAGAAGGCAGAGCAGCGTTTTATTATGGACAGACTTCTCCCCATTTTAGCTACTATTGTATCAATATGTTTTGACCATGACAGTTTACAATCCAGGGTTACTCCAAGCAGTTTAGTCACCTAAACTTGCTCAATTTCCACATTATTTATTACAAGATTTGAGGTTTAGGGTTTAGTGAATGATTTATAGACTGATCATGTCTTTGTCAGTGGGCAAACGTACAAAATACAATGCTTTTAGTTTTAGAAATGTTTAGGACTAATTTATTCCTTGCCAACTCTGTGTTAAGTGTTGCAGTCATTTCAGTCGCTGTAGTAGCTGATGTGTATAGTGTTGAGTCACCTAATACATAGACACACTGGCTTTACTCAACAACAAAAACAACAACAGCAAATAGCAAAGGATATTTACAAGCTGGGTAAGTGCAATTTCAGAATAAACATGTCAAAACAGGCTACATGGTAAAGTGCTAGTGCTAAAGTGCAATTAGTCCAACATCTTGTTAAGTTGCAGAATTGCATTCGGAATAATTGTTTATTTTTTTTACCTTGATTAGTCTGTACCTGGGATTGGGTTAGGTAGTCTACCTGGGTTAAGGTCAGGGTTAGGGTTAGGTAGTCTACCTGGGTTAAGGTCAGGGTTAGGGTTAGGTAGTCTACCTGAGTTAAGGTCAGGGTTAGGGTTAGGTAGTCTACCTGAGTTAAGGTCAGGGTTAGGGTTAGGTAGTCTACCTGAGTTAAGGTTAGGTAGTCTACCTGGGTTAAGGTCAGGGTTAGGTAGTATACCTGGGTGTCACGTTGGTTGATTGACGAGTCGGACCAAGGCGCAGCGTGATATGCGTACATATTTATTTGGAACGAATAAACAAGCGACAAAACAACAACCGAAACGTGACGTCCATGGTACACAAACAACATACCTCACACAGAACAAGATCCCACAACCCACTAGTGCCAATAGGCTGCCTAAGTATGGTCCCCAATCAGAGACAACGAGCGACAGCTGCCTCTGATTGGGAACCACACCGGCCAACATAGATCTATACATGCTAGATAATACACATAGACAAAACACAACAAGGAATATACACACCCTGACTCAACATATAAGCGTCCCCTGAGTCAGGGCGTGACACTGGGTTAAGGTCAGGGTTAGGGTTAGGTAGTCTACCTGGGTTAAGGTCAGGGTTAGGGTTAGGTAGTCTGTACCTGGGTGAAGGTCAGGGTTAGGGTTAGGTAGTCTACCTGGGTTAAGGTCAGGGTTAGGGTTAGGTAGTCTACCTGGGTTAAGGTCAGGGTTAGGGTTAGGTAGTCTACCTGGGTTAAGGTCAGGGTTAGGGTTAGGTAGTCTACCTGGGTTAAGGTCAGGGTTAGGGTTAGGTAGTCTGTACCTGGGTTAAGGTCAGGGTTAGGGTTAGGTAGACTGTACCTGGGTTTGGGTTAGGGTTAGAATGATCAGCGTTAGACAGAGGAGAGATACTGAGAGAAGAGAGACTCAGAAGAAAGAGACAGAGAGGAGAATTTGAAACGCAACATGCAACAATTTCAAAGATTTTACTGCGTTACAGTTCATTTAAGGAAATCAGTCAATTGAAATAAATAAATTAGGCCCTAATCTATGAATTTCACATGACTGATAATACAGATATGCATCTGTTGGTCACAGCTACCTTAAAAAAAAGGTAGGGGTGTGGATCAGAAAACCAGTCAGTATCTGGTGGGACCACCATTTGCCTCATGCAGCGTGACACATCTCCTTTGCATAGAGTTGATCAGGCTGTTGATTGTGGCCTGTGGAATGTTGTCCCACTCCTCTTCAATGGCTGTGTGAAGTTGCTGGATATTGGCGGGAACTGGAACATGCTGTCGTACACATCGATCCAGAGCATCCCAAACATGCTCAATGGTTGACATGTCTGTTGAGTATGCAGGCCATGGAAGAACTGGGACAATTTCAGCTTCAAGGAATTGTGTTCAGATCCTTGCGACATGGAGCCATGCATTATCATGCTGAAACATGAGGTGATGGCGGTGGATGAATGGCACGACAATGGGCCTCATGATCTTGTCACAGTATCTCTGTGCATTCAAATTGCCATCGATAAAATGCAATTGTGTTCATTGTCCGTAGCTTATGCCTGCCCATACCATAACCCCACCGCCACAATGGGGCACTCTGTTCACAACGTTGACTTCAGCAAACCGCTCGCCAACACGACTCCTGCGGTTGTGAGGCCGGTTGGACGTACTGCCAAATTCTCTAAAATGACGTCCTTATCGTAGAGAAAATAACATTCAATTATCTAGCAACAGCTTTTGTGGACATTCCTGTAGTCAGCATGCCAATTGCATGCTCCCTTAAAACTTGAGACATCTGTGGCACTGTGTTGTGTGACAAAACTGCACATTTTAGAGTGGCCTTTTATTGTCCCCAGCACAAGGTGCACCTGTGTAATGATCATGCTGTTTAATCAACTTCAAGATAGAAGAGAAATAAGCTTTTTGTGAGTATGGAATATTTCTGGGATTTTTTTATTTCAGCTCATGAAATATGGGACCAAGACTTTACATGTTGCGTTTATATTTTTGTTCAGTGTAGATTTACACACCGCTGCGTCAATCAACTCTAGGAGATTAAGAAGCTAAGATTTAAAGTTGTCTTTTTCTACAGAAACAGATGGTGCCTTTCTCTAAGCAGTAGGAAGCAGATTATTCAGTCAACCTTTTGATCTGTTCCTGATTATGGGGATATTATTTATCAAAGTCCAGCTGCTACTACTCTTAACCCGTTGGATGCCATCTACCATAGTGCCCTTCGTTTTGTTACAGGGGACAGTTTTGATACTCATCACTGCATCCTGTACCAAAAGGTTGGCTGGACTTCGCTAAAGACCCGTAGATCTCTACATTACTCCCTTTTTGTTTACAAGGCCCTACTTCATAAACTTCTGTCTTATCTAACTTTGCTGTTGAAGTATAGACACCTGAGTTACCTAACCCATTCACAGGATTGGTTAACTCTAGAGGTTCCCAGGGTCTCCACTGAGTTACCTAACCCATTCACAGGATTGGTTAACTCTAGAGGTTCCCAGGGTCTCCACTGAGTTACCTAACCCCTTCACAGGATTGGTTAACTCTAGAGGTTCCCAGGGTCTCCACTGAGTTACCTAACCCATTCACAGGATTGGTTAACTCTAGAGGTTCCCAGGGTCTCCACTGAGTTACCTAACCCCTTCACAGGATTGGTTAACTCTAGAGGTTCCCAGGGTCTCCACTGAGTTACCTAACCCTTCACAGGATTGGTTAACTCTAGAGGTTCCCAGGGTCTCCACTGAGTTACCTAACCCGTTCACAGGATTGGTTAACTCTAGAGGTTCCCAGAGTCTCCACTGAGTTACCTAACCCATTCACAGGATTGGTTAACTCTAGAGGTTCCCACGGTCTCCACTGAGCTAGGTAAATCTGCTTTTAGTTTTAATGCACCGTATTGCTGGAAAAAAAATCAAAATACATTTCATCTTGATGTTCTGGTGACGTTCGGACAGTTTAAAATATTGATTGGGGACTCATTTGTGGAGGAATGTGACCATTTTTCTGGGTGATTTGTGATGTTTTATTTGTGGTTCCCATTACTGTGTGTGTGTATATACAGTGAGGGAAAAAAGTATTTGATCCCCTGCTGATTTTGTACGTTTGCCCACTGACAAAGAAATGATCAGTCTATAATTTTAATGGTAGGTTTATTTGAACAGTGAGAGACAGAATAACAACAAAACAATCCAGAAAAACGCATGTCAAAAATGTATAAATTGATTTGCATTTTAATGAGGGAAATAATTATTTGACCCCCTCTCAATCAAAAAGATTTCTGGCTCCCAGGTGTCTTTTATACAGGTAACGAGCTGAGATTAGGAGCACACTCTTAAAGGCAGTGCTCCTTATCTCAGCTTGTTACCTGTATAAAATACACCTGTCCACAGAAGTAATCAATCAATCAGATTCCAAACTCTCCACCATGGCCAAGACCAAAGAGCTCTCCAAGGATGTCAGGGACAAGATTGTAGACCTACACAAGGCTGGAATGGGCTACAAGACCATCGCCAAGCAGCTTGGTGAGAAGGTGACAACAGTTGGTGTGATTATTCGCAAATGGAAGAAACACAAAATAACTGTCAATCTCCCTCAGCCTGGGGCTCCATGCAAGATCTCACCTCGTGGAGTTGCAATGACCATGAGAATGGTGAGGAATCAGCCCAGAACTACAAGGGAGGATCTTGTCAATGATCTCAAGGCAGCTGGGACCATAGTCACCAAGAAAACAATTGGTAACACTATGCCGTGAAGGACTGAAATCCTGCAGCGCCCGCAAGGTCCCCCTGCTCAAGAAAGCACATATACATGCCCGTCTGAAGTTTGCCAATTAACATCTGAATGATTCAGAGGAGAACTGGGTGAAAGTGTTGTGGTCAGATGAGACCAAAATGGAGCTCTTTGGCATCAACTCAACTCGCCGTGATTGGAGGAGGAGGAATGCTGCCTATGACCCCAAGAACACCATCCCCACCGTCAAACATGGAGGTGGAAACATTATGCTTTGGGGGTGTTTTTCTGCTAAGGGGACAGGACAACATCACCGCATCAAAGGGACAATGGACGGGGCCATGTACCGTCAAATCTTGGGTGAGAACCTCCTTCCCTCAGCCAGGGCATTGAACATTGGTCGTGGATGGGTATTCCAGCATGACAATGACCCAAAACACACGGCCAAGGCAACAAAGGAGTGGCTCAAGAAGAAGCACATTAAGGTCCTGGAGTGGCCTAGCCAGTCTCCAGACCTTAATCCCATAAAAAAATCTGTGGAGGGAGCTGAAGGTTCGAGTTGCCAAACGTCAGCCTCGAAACCTTAATGACTTGGAGAAGATCTGCAAAGAGGAGTGGGACAAAATCCCTCCTGAGATGTGTGCAAACCTGGTGGCCAACTACAAGAAACGTCTGACCTCTGTGATTGCCAACAAGGGTTTTGCCACCAAGTACTAAGTCATGTTTTGCAGAGGGGTCAAATACTTAATTCCCTCATTAAAATGCAAATCAATTTATAACTTTTTTGACATGCGTTTTTCTGGATGTTTTTGTTGTTATTCTGTCTCTCACTGTTCAAAAAAACCTGGCATTAAAATTATAGACTGATCATTTCTTTGTCAGTGGGCAAACGTACAAAATCAGCAGGGGATCTAATACTTTTTCCCCTCACTGTATATGTATATGTGTGTGTGTGTGTGTGTACAGTGGCGTGCAAAATATTCATATTTTGTTGCCTTACAACCTGGAATTAAAATGGATTTTGGGGGGGTTTGTATCATTTGATTTACACAACATGCCAACCACTTTGAATATGCAAAATATTTTGTATTGTGAAACAAACAAGAAATAAGACAAAAAAACTGAAAACTTGAGCGTGCATAACTATTCACCCCCCCAAAGTCAATACTTTGTAGAGCCACCTTTTGCAGCAATTACAGCTGCAAGTCTCTTGGGGTATGTCTCTATAAGCTTGGCACATCTAGCCACTGGGATTTTTTTGCCATTCTTCAAGGCAAAACTGCTCCAGCTCCTTCAAGTTGGATGGGTTCCGCTGGTGTACAGCAATCTTTAAGTCATACCACAGATTCTCAATTAGATTAAGGTCTGAGCTTTTGACAAGGCCATTCCAAGACATTTAAATGTTTCCCCTTAAACCACTCAAGTGTTGCTTTAGCAGTATGCTTAGGGTAATTGTCCTGCTGGAAGGTGAACCTCCATCCCAGTCTCAAATCTCTGGAAGACTGAAATAGGTTTCCCTCAAGAATTTCCCTGTATTTAGCGCCATCCATCATTCCTTCAATTCTTTTTAGTTTCCCAGTCCCTGCCGATGAAAGGTGTTGGGTTTGCGCCAGACATAGCATTTTCCTTGATGGCAAAAAAGCTCATTTTAGTCTCATCTGACCAGAGTACCTTCTTCCATATGTTTGGGGAGTCTCCCACATGCCTTTTGGCAAACACCAAACATGTTTGCTTAGTATTTTCTTTGAGCAATGGCTTTTTTCTGGCCACTCTTCCGTAAAGCCTAGCTCTGTGGAGTGTACGGCTTAAAGTGGTCCTATGGACAGATACTCCAATCTCCGCTGTGGAGCTTTGCAGCTCCTTCAGGGTTATCTTTGGTCTCTTTGTTGCCTCTCTGATTAATGCCCTCCTTGCCTGGTCCGATAGTTTTGGTGGGCGGCCCTCTCTTGGCAGGTTTGTTGTGGTGCCATATTCTTTCCATTTTTTAATAATGGATTTAATGGTGCTCCGTGGGATGTTCAAAGTTTCAGATATTTTTTTATAACCCAACCCTGATCTGTACTTCTCCACAACTTTTTCTTGACCTGTTTGGAGAGCTCCTTGGTCTTCATGGTGTTACTTGCTTGGTGGTGCCCCTTGCTTAGTGGTGTTGCAGACTCTGGGGCCTTTCAGAACAGGTGTATATATACTGAGATCATGTGACACTTAGATTGCACACAGGTGGAATTTAGTCAACTAATTATGTGACTTCTAAGGGTAATTGGTTGCACCAGATCTTATTTAGGGGCTTCATAGCAAAGGGGGTGAATACATATGCATGCACCACGTTTCCGTTATTTATTTATTTCATTTCACTTCACCAATTTGGACTATTTTGTGTATGTCCATTACATGAAATCCAAATAAAAAACTTTTTAAATTACAATAGGAAAAACGGCAAGAGGGATGAATACTTTTGCAAGGCACTGTATGTGTATGTTTGTATGTATGTGTATGTATGTATCTATGTATGTATGTTGGGTATAATGTGTACATTTATGTTGTAACATACAGGGTGTATTTGTAAAAGAGACCTAGGTCTCAATATCTCTTCCCTGTTAGAATAAAGGCTCCTGATCCACTACAGCTATAAACACCAGCCCAACAGTGACGTGCAGACTGACTCAACTCAGATGGCTTCAACACAGCTTTCTGCTACCATTCTTACTTCATAAACTATAACGCTTGTTGTATCCCCATTCATTTCAATGGCGGAATGCAAGCTTCAACATTCTGAACTGAAATCACTGCCACAAAACTTTCAGAATGTTCAAAACAATAATAATGAGAGCTTAAAAACACATTATATGGCTTGTCATGATATAGTACTAGTACTATCCCACTAGTTGTATTTATTATGGATCCCCATTAACTCTTCCTGGGGTCCGGCAACATTAAGGCAGTTATACCATTTAAAAAACTATAGCCTACTATACTAGCCACTATAAACCCCTATAATAACACCTACCAGCCACCCCAAAATAGGTCACTATAACTAACACAGGCTATGAAAAAACCCTATTACTACCATTAGTACTACCACCATTACTACCATTACTACTACTACTACTACTACTACCATTACTATTACTACCATTACTACTACTACTACTGCTACTACTACTACTACTACTACTACTACTACTACTACTACTACTACTACTGCTACTAGCATTACTACTATTACTACCATTAGTACTACTACCATTACTACTACTACTACTACTACTACTACTACTATACTACTACCATTACTACTACTACTACTACTACCACTACTACTAGCATTACTACTATTACTACCATTAGTACTACTACTACTACTACTACTACCACTACTACTAGCATTACTACTATTACTACCATTAGTACTACTACCATTACTACTACTACTACTACTACTACTACCATTACTACTACTACGACTACTACTACTACTACGACTACTACTTACTACTACTACACTACTACTACTACTACTACTACTCCTACTCTACCATTACTACTACTACTACGTACTACTACTACTACCATTATACTAACTACTACTACTACTACCAGTACTACTACTACCATGACTACCAGTACTACTACTACTACTACTACTACTACTACACTACTACTACTACTGACACATTACTAACTATTAACTACCATTAGTACTACTACTACTACTACTACTACTACACTGACTAACTAGCATTACTACTATTACTCAACACCATTACACTACTACACTACTAACCATACTACATACTGACACTACTACACTAACACTACTACTACATACTACTACTACTACCTTATACTACCTAACTACTACTACTACACTACACGATACTAACCTACGTACTACTACCATACTACTACTACTACATACTACTACTACTATACTAACCACGTACTACTACTACCATTACTACCATACAACTACTACTACTACTACTACCCATCACTACTACTACATACTCACTACCTTACTACTACTACATACTACTACTACTACTACTACTACTATACTACTACTTACTACTACTACTACTACTAACTACTACTATTACTACTACTACACATTACTACTACTACTTACTACTGCCGTCACTACCACTACTACTACTATTTCACGGCCATAAATACTTCAGGACTAGCAAGCACACCACATTTCCTTCAGTAAATGTCCTTTTCTAGTTATTTATTGAATGTATATATTATCAGCAGGGTCAGAGTGCATTGGCCGAGCCCTGGGTGAACCTCTTTTGTGATCAAGGTGTCTCCCCTGCCAGGTCAGTATAAACGCACACGTTGATGTCAATGCTTTAGCGAAACCCAGTTTATTGAGGGAGTTGAGATTAAGTTACAAAGTATATTTGTCAAGGAGGACATCCTCAGTAAAATATGTATGCTTACAGTAAGCTGGTTATCAGCCAATCAAGGTTGAAACGCTGCGCTAGTTTTCCTTGAAAGACCATTAAACATTGAGTCATATCCTTGTTTGTCCAACTCCTCCAGTATTTCAAAACCATTTTAACTGACATGGTGCCAAACAAGGATTTTCTTTGTCTGACACGGAACATCAGGAGTGGAGCTCTTGCATCAGAGGAGAGGTGGGTGGAGGTGTGACGTTTCAGTGTATTTGTATTTATTATGGATCCCCATTAGTTCCTGCCAAGGCAGCAGCTACTCTTCCTGGGGTTTATTATGGATCCCCATTAGTTCCTGCCAAGGCAGCAGCTACTCTTCCTGGGGTTTATTATGGATCCCCATTAGTTCCTGTCAAGGCAGCAGCTACTCTTCCTGGGGTTTATTATGGATCCCCATTAGTTCCTGCCAAGGCAGCAGCTACTCTTCCTGGGGTTTATTATGGATCCCCATTAGTTCCTGTCAAGGCAGCAGCTACTCTTCCTGGGGTTTATTATGGATCCCCATTAGTTCCTGCCAAGGCAGCAGCTACTCTTCCTGGGGTTTATTATGGATCCCCATTAGTTCCTGCCAAGGCAGCAGCTACTCTTCCTGAGGTTTATTATGGATCCCCATTAGTTCCTGCCAAGGCAGCAGCTACTCTTCCTGGGGTCCAGCAAAATTAAGGCAGTTATACAACATTACAATACATTAACAGATTTCACAACACACTGTGTGCCCTCAGGCCCCTACTCCTCCACTACCACATATCTACAATACAAAATCCATGTGTACGTGTGTGTATAGTGCGTATGTTATCGTGTGTGTGTGCATGTGTCTGTGTCTATGTTTGTGTCTCTTCACAGTCCCCGCTGTTCCATAAGATGTATTTTTATCTGTTTTTTAAATCTGATTCTACTGCTTGCATCAGTTACTTGATGTGGAATAGAGTTCCATGTAGTCATGGCTCTATGTAGTACTGTGTGCCTCCCATAGTCTGTTCTGGACTTGGGGACTGTGAAGAGACCTCTGGTGGCATGTCTTGTGGGGTATGCATGGGTGTCCGAGCTGTGTGCCAGTAGTTCAAACAGACAGCTTGGTGCATTCAGCATATCAATACCTCTCACAAATACAAGTAGTGATGAAGTCAATCTCTCCTCCACTTTGAGCCAGGAGAGATTGACATGCATATTATTAATGTTAGCACTCTGTGTACATCCAAGGGCCAGCCGTGCTGCCCTGTTCTGAGCCAATTACAAGTCCTTTTTTGTGGCACCTGACCACACGACTGAACAGTAGTCCAGGTGCGATAAAACTAGGGCCTGAAGGACCTGCCTTGTTGATAGTGTTGGTAAGAAGGTAGAGAAGCGCTTTATTATGGACAGACTTCTCCCCATCTTAGCTACTGTTGTATCAATATGTTTTGACCAAACTGCAGCCAGGTGAAACCAATCAGTCTCTCTACTTTAACCGCGCCCTGGGTTTCTTTCTTGTCTTTTGTTTTGACCCCGGCAGGTGAAGGAGTAGGAGGCTGGGAGAAGCAGAGAGTATGGAAGGAAAAGGAGGCTTTAAAAGAAGAAAGGACAATAGGCTGACAACAAGGATTGAACTCCCCCAAAGACAGAGCTTGGAGGACCTTCCACGGGTAGTGAAGTATTTACTTTGTTTTGAGTATGATTTGTCAAGAACGCTACCAAAGCCTGATCATAATAAACAGGTTTAACCCTTTACTTGGATTTGTGTTGTGTGGTTGTGTGTGTAAACCCTGCCTTGCAAAGAACCCGGACCCGAAACCGCTACAACGTGCATTCAAAAGACTGGAGATAAACATGTACTTCTCCTCATCACGCTTTCATTAAACGGAAGAGTATACGCATGGATCCCGTTGATGACATCACAACATCAACACTTTTAGAAAAGAAATACAATAAACTAGTTCACTGTTGAAAGTAGTGTAATACATCTCAAAATAACCTGAAAATAAATATGAGGGATTTTTGGTGAAATACATAAAGTATATTTTACATGTGTTACAGAAGCAGAGTTAGAGCATAACCTGTAAATCAATGTTATCCTACGGGAGAAACTCGGATGTGTCAAACTACAAGAACCGCCGAGCGCAGCTAGAATAACTCTGTGGCTTGTCCACCCCACCACCCCCCCCAATGACCCAAGTCGAAAATGTGAGTGACCTAGAGGCCGCAAAATGTCAAAAGCATGTTGAAATCACTACTAGTCAGGCTTCATTCCAGGCCTACTTGTTTGCATGGTCACTGCGGTCAGACCGAGCGAGCTACGGCCAAGTGGGGCACCTCGTTGAACTAGGAAACGGCCTATACACAATAGTGATGCAGTTTGTTTGCTGTTCAGTGTTGATTTCAGCCTATCCATTTCATGATGGTAACTCCCTGTTTAAACATATTGGCAATGGACACTGTCCATTTCCAATTTGACAATGCACCTAACCTATTGCAGATGGACAAACTTCACACAGAAAATCACAGAAATCACATAGAGCTCTGAAACCCACCTTAACGGACTCACCTTAACTCGCCTCAACTGGATATATATATTTTATCTAGCGTCACAAATTGTCACTTGTACGATTTCTCGTAAAATACGATAGATATATTGCTAGTTCTATTTTTCCTTACACCATAGGTTTATGGACTTTGAAGTGCAGCAGTAATATTATCTCTGTATTACCGTTTTTGACCTTTAATCACAGAAAATGTGCAATATCTCAAAGAGCGTTATGGCCTCAATGCCATCTCGTTGCTTCCCAAAAAGTACAATTGGCCGCCACTCATCGAGTTTCGAACTTGAAGACTGTTCCGTTTCTGAGAAATGGCCCGTCCATTTGGTGATGAAATGTCCATTTGCCATACACCCTCCGTTACCGCCTGGTGGATTTTCCAGGTACTGCATTATCATTATACTGAGCTTCCTGGAAACTTTTTTCCGTGACTTCCCGGAAGACCGGGCCCAGGCGCGTGACCTGAGGCCATCGGCCTATTTTCAGGTAGCCCGCGGCCGTGTAGTAAGGGGACGTCCGGTAGCCGTATTACATTTCAAATCAAATCAAATTGTATTTGTCACATACGCCGAATACTGTGAAATGCTTACTTACAAGCCCTTAACCAACAATGCAGTTCAAGAAATAGAGCTAAGATAATATTTACTAAGTAAACTAAAGTAAAAAAATTAAATAAAAAGTAACACAAAATTACAACGAGGCTATATACAGGGGGTACCGGTATAGAGTCAATGTGCGGGGTTACAGGTTAGTGGAGGTAATATGTACATGTAGGTAGGGGTAAAGTGATTATGCATAGATAATAAACAGCGAGTAGCAGCAGTGTAAAAACGAAGGGGGGGGGGGGGACATTTGATTAATTGTTCAGCAGACTTATGGCTTGGGGGTAGAAGCTGTTGAGAAGCCTTTTGGACCTAGACTTGGCTCTTCGGTACCGCTTACCGTGAGGTAGCAGAGAGAACAGTCTATGACTTTGGTGACTAGAGTCTATGAAAATGTTTTGGGCCTTCCTCTGACACCGCCTGGTATAGAGGTCCTGGATGGCAGGAAGCTTGGCCACAGTGATGTACTGGGCCGTACGCACTACCCTCTGTAGCGCCTTACGGTCGGATGCCAAGCAGTTGCCATACCAGGCGGTGATGCACCTTACAGCTTTAACACAGGCAAATCTTACTAATGAGGAGACCTTCTCTCTGAACTGCAACATTACTAGATTTACTGTAAACTAGCCCTCCAATGAGGAGACCTTCTCTCTGAACTGCAACATTACTAGATTTACTGTAATGAGGAGACCTTCTCTCTGAACTGCAACATTACTAGATTTACTGTAAACTAGCCCTCTAATGAGGAGACCTTCTCTCTGAACTGCAACATTACTAGATTTACTGTAAACTAGCCCTCCAATGAGGGGACCTTCTCTCTGAACTGCAACATTACTAGATTTACTGTAAACTAGCCCTCCAATGAGGAGACCTTCTCTCTGAACTGCAACATTACTAGATTTACTGTAATGAGGAGACCTTCTCTCTGAACTGCAACATTACTAGATTTACTGTAAACTAGCCCTCCAATGAGGAGACCTTCTCTCTGAACTGCAACATTACTAGATTTACTGTAAACTAGCCCTCCAATGAGGAGACCTTCTCTCTGAACTGCAACATTACTAGATTTACTGTAATGAGGAGACCTTCTCTCTGAACTGCAACATTACTAGATGTACTGTAAACTAGCCCTCTAATGAGGAGACCTTCTCTCTGAACTGCAACATTACTAGATTTACTGTAATGAGGAGACCTTCTCTCTGAACTGCAACATTACTAGATGTACTGTAAACTAGCCCTCTAATGAGGAGACCTTCTCTCTGAACTGCAACATTACTAGATTTACTGTAAACTAGCCCTCCAATGAGGAGACCTTCTCTCTGAACTGCAACATTACTAGATTTACTGTAAACTAGCCCTCCAATGAGGAGACCTTCTCTCTGAACGGCAACATTACTAGATTTACTGTAATGAGGAGACCTTCTCTCTGAACTGCAACATTACTAGATTTACTGTAAACTAGCCCTCCAATGAGGAGACCTTCTCTCTGAACTGCAACATTACTAGATTTACTGTAAACTAGCCCTCCAATGAGGAGACCTTCTCTCTGAACGGCAACATTACTAGATTTACTGTAATGTGGAGACCTTCTCTCTGAACTGCAACATTACTAGATTTACTGTAAACTAGCCCTCCAATGAGGAGACCTTCTCTCTGAACGGCAACATTACTAGATTTACTGTAATGAGGAGACCTTCTCTCTGAACTGCAACATTACTAGATTTACTGTAAACTAGCCCTCCAATGAGGAGACCTTCTCTCTGAACGGCAACATTACTAGATTTACTGTAATGAGGAGACCTTCTCTCTGAACGGCAACATTACTAGATTTACTGTAATGAGGAGACCTTCTCTCTGAACGGCAACATTACTAGATTTACTGTAATGAGGAGACCTTCTCTCTGAACTGCAACATTACTAGATTTACTGTAATGAGGAGACCTTCTCTCTGAACGGCAACATTACTAGATTTACTGTAATGAGGAGACCTTCTCTCTGAACTGCAACATTACTAGATGTACTGTAATGAGGAGACCTTCTCTCTGAACTGCAACATTACTAGATGTACTGTAATGAGGAGACCTTCTCTCTGAACTGCAACATTACTAGATGTACTGTAATGAGGAGACCTTCTCTCTGAACTGCAACATTACTAGATTTACTGTAATGAGGAGACCTTCTCTCTGAACGGCAACATTACTAGATTTACTGTAATGAGGAGACCTTCTCTCTGAACGGCAACATTACTAGATTTACTGTAATGAGGAGACCTTCTCTCTGAACGGCAACATTACTAGATTTACTGTAATGAGGAGACCTTCTCTCTGAACTGCAACATTACTAGATGTACTGTAATGAGGAGACCTTCTCTCTGAACTGCAACATTACTAGATGTACTGTAATGAGGAGACCTCATGACGGAGCACGTAGGCAGGTCTTGGCATGTTTAGTATGTGGGTAGTCTCCAGGTACCGGACCTATAACGGCTGGCGTCAAGTCTACTATACAGTTGAAGTCGGAAGTTTACATACACCTTAGCCAAATACATTGAAACTCAGTTTTTCACAATTCCTGACATTTAATCCTAGTAAAAATGCCCTGTCTTAGGTCAGTTAGGATCACCACTTTATTTTAAGAATGTGAAATGTCAGAATAATAGTAGAGAGAATGATTTATTTCAGCTTTTATTTCTTTCATCACTTTCCCAGTGGGTCAGAGGTTTACATACACTCAATTAGTATTTGATAGCATTGCCTTTCAATTGTTTTACTTGGGTCAAACATTTCGGGTAGCCTTCCACAAGCTTCCCACAATAAATTGGGTGAATTTTGGCCCAATCCTCCTGACAGAGCTGGTGTAACTGAGTCAGGTTGTAGGCCTCCTTGCTCGAACACGCTTTTTTAGTTCTGCCCACACATTTTCTATAGGATTGAGGTCAGGGCTTTGTGATGGCCACTCCAATACCTTGACTTTGTTGTCCTTAAGCCATTTTGCCACAACTTTGGAAGTATGCTTGGGGTCATTGTCCATTTGGAAGACCCATTTGCGACCAAGCTTTAACTTCCTGACTGATGTCTTGAGATGTTGCTTCAATATATCCACATAATTTTCCTTCCTCATGATGCCATCTATTTTGTGAAGTGTACCAGTCCCTCCTGCAGCAAAGCACCCCCACAGCATGATGATGCCACCCCCGTGCTTCACGGTTGGGATGGTGTTCTTCGGCTTGCAAGCTCCCCCTTTTTCCTCCAAACATAACGATGGTCATTATGGCCAAACAGTTCTATTTTTGTTTCATCAGACCAGAGGACATTTCTCCAAAAAGTACGATCTTTGTCCCCATGTGCAGTTGCAAACCATAGTCTGGCTTTTTTTATGGCAGTTTTGGAGCAGTGGCTTCTTCCTTGCTGAGCGGCCTTTCAGGTTATGTCGATATAGGACTTGTTTTACTGTGGATATAGATACTTTTGTACCTGTTTCCTCCAGCATCTTCACAAGGTCCTTTGCTGTTGTTCTGGAATTGATTTGCACTTTTCGCACCAAAGTACGTTCATCTCTAGGAGACAGAACGCGTCTCCTTCCTGAGCGGTATGACGGCTGCGTGGTCCCATGGTGTTTATACTTGCGTACTATTGTTTGTACAGATGAACGTGGTACCTTCAGGCGTTTGGAAATTGCTCCCAAGGATGAACCAGACTTATGGAGGTCTACAATTTTTTTTCTCACGTCCTGGCTGATATCTTTTGATTTTTCCCATGATGTCAAGCAAAGAGGCACTGAGTTTGAAGGTAGGCCTTGAAATACATCCACAGGTACACCTCCAATTGACTCAAATGATGTAACTTAGCCTATCAGAAGCTTCTAAAGCCATGACATCACTTTCTGGAATTTTCCAAGCTGTTTAAAGGCACAGTCAACTTAGTGTATGTAAACTTCTGACCCACTGGAATTATGATAGTGAAATAATCTGTCTGTAAACAATTGTTGTAAAAATTACTTGTGTCATGCACAAAGTAGATGTCCTAACTGACTTGCCAAAACTATAGTTTGTTAACAAGACATTTGTGGAGTGGTTGAAAAACGAGTTTTAATGACTCCAACCAAAGTGAATGTAAACTTCCGACTTCCAACTGTATGTGGGTGTTAGTCCTGTGTAAGAGGACCTCTTCAAATATCTAAGACTGAGAGTGTAATGACATGAAAGTTTAGATCACTTCCTGGAAACAACAAGACCACCCAGTCAGGAGCAGTTTAGATCACTTCCTGGAAACAACAAGACCACCCAGTCAGGAGCAGTTTAGATCACTTCCTGGAAACAAGACCACCCAGTCAGGAGCAGTTTAGATCACTTCCTGGAAACAACAAGACCACCCAGTCAGGAGCAGTTTAGATCACTTCCTGGAAACAACAAGACCACCCAGTCAGGAGCAGTTTTAGATCACTTCCTGGAAACAACAAGACCACCCAGTCAGGAGCAGTTTAGATCACTTCCTGGAAACAACAAGACCACCCAGTCAGGAGCAGTTTAGATCACTTCCTGGAAACAACAAGACCACCCAGTCAGGAGCAGTTTAGATCACTTCCTGGAAACAACAAGACCACCCAGTCAGGAGCAGTTTAGATCACTTCCTGGAAACAACAAGACCGCCCAGTCAGGAGCAGTTCAGATCACTTCCTGGAAACAACAAGACCACCCAGTCAGGAGCAGTTTAGATCACTTCCTGGAAACAACAAGACCGCCCAGTCAGGAGCAGTTTAGATCACTTCCTGGAAACAACAAGACCACCCAATCAGGAGCAGTTTAGATCACTTCCTGGAAACAAGACCACCCAGTCAGGAGCAGTTTAGATCACTTCCTGGAAACAACAAGACCACCCAGTCAGGAGCAGTTTAGATCACTTCCTGGAAACAACAAGACCACCCAGTCAGGAGCAGTTTAGATCACTTCCTGGAAACAACAAGACCACCCAGTCAGGAGCAGTTTAGATCACTTCCTGGAAACAAGACCACCCAGTCAGGAGCAGTTTAGATCACTTCCTGGAACAACAAGACCACCCAGTCAGGAGCAGTTTAGATCACTTCCTGGAAACAACAGACCACCCAGTCAGGAGCAGTTTAGATCACTTCCTGAAACAACAAGACCACCCAGTCAGGAGCAGTTTTAGATCACTTCCTGGAAACAAGACCACCCAGTCAGGAGCAGTTTAGATCACTTCCTGGAACAACAAGACCACCCAGTCAGGAGCAGTTTTAGATCACTTCCTGGAAACAACAAGACCAACCCGTCAGGAGCAGTTTTAGATCACTTCCTGGAACAACAAGACCACCCAGTCAGGAGCAGTTTAGATCACTTCCTGGAAACAAGACCACCCAGTCAGGAGCAGTTTAGATCACTTCCTGGAAACAACAAGACCACCCAGTCAGGAGCAGTTTAGATCACTTCCTGGAAACAACAAGACCCCCAGTCAGGAGCAGTTTAGATCACTTCCTGGAAACACAAGACTCACCCAGTCAGGAGCAGTTTAGATCACTTCCTGGAAAACAAGACCACCCAGTCAGGAGCAGTTTTAGATCACTTCCTGGAAACAACAAGACACCCAGTCAGGAGCAGTTTAGATCACTTCCTGGAAACAACAAGACCACCCAGTCAGGAGCAGTTTAGATCGCTTCCTGGAAACACAAGACCACCCAGTCAGGAGCAGTTTAGATCACTTCCTGGAAACAACAAGACCACCCAGTCAGGAGCAGTTTAGATCACTTCCTGGAAACAACAGACCGCCCAGTCAGGAGCAGTTTTAGATCACTTCCTGGAAACAACAAGACCACCCAGTCAGGAGCAGTTTAGATCACTTCCTGGAAAACAACAAGACCGCCCAGTCAGGAGCAGTTTAGATCACTTCCTGGAAACAACAAGACCACCCAGTCAGGAGCAGTTTAGATCACTTCCTGGAAACAAGACCACCCAGTCAGGAGCAGTTTAGATCACTTCCTGGAAACAACAAGACCACCCAGTCAGGAGCAGTTTAGATCACTTCCTGGAAACAACAAGACCACCCAGTCAGGAGCAGTTTAGATCACTTCCTGGAAACAACAAGACCACCCAGTCAGGAGCAGTTTAGATCACTTCCTGGAAACAAGACCACCCAGTCAGGAGCAGTTTAGATCACTTCCTGGAAACAACAAGACCACCCAGTCAGGAGCAGTTTAGATCACTTCCTGGAAACAACTAGACCACCCAGTCATGAGCAGTTTAGATCACTTCCTGGAAACAACAAGACCACCCAGTCAGGAGCAGTTTAGATCACTTCCTGGAAACAACAAGACCACCCAGTCATGAGCAGTTTAGATCACTTCCTGGAAACAACAAGACCACCCAGTCAGGAGCAGTTTAGATCACTTCCTGGAAACAACAAGACCACCCAGTCATGAGCAGTTTAGATCACTTCCTGGAAACAACAAGACCACCCAGTCAGGAGCAGTTTAGATCACTTCCTGGAAACAACAAGACCACCCAGTCAGGAGCAGTTTAGATCACTTCCTGGAAACAAGACCACCCAGTCAGGAGCAGTTTAGATCACTTCCTGGAAACAACAAGACCACCCAGTCAGGAGCAGTTTAGA
Organism: Coregonus sp. 'balchen'; assembly: GCA_902810595.1. Taxonomy (NCBI): domain Eukaryota; kingdom Metazoa; phylum Chordata; class Actinopteri; order Salmoniformes; family Salmonidae; genus Coregonus; species Coregonus sp. 'balchen'. Next base: position 15,680,834 of record LR778278.1, on the reverse strand, counting down.
TCACTTCCTGGAAACAACAAGACCACCCAGTCAGGAGCAGTTTAGAACTGTTCTGTCATCTCCCTGTGGAATAAAACAGATTTCATAATTGTCAAAAGTAGTAGAATAAAGGAAGTGGAACTGTTCTGAGTAGATCATTAATTCCTGTCTGTTGTTTTGCTGCTTCACGAGGAAGCAGCATTGAAGCGGATGTTGAACACGGACGTTTTGACGTCATCCCACGGATCTTTGCCTTAACTTTTCATTGATTGCAATGAATCATCTTGTTTTGAATATAATCAAATAACATTTTATTCATCAAATGCTTCATAAACAGGTGTGGACTAACAGTGAAATGCTTCCTTACGGGCCCTTCCCAACAATGCAGAGAAAAACAGAACTATAGAAAAATGACATGAGGAATAGTAAAATGACACGGCTGATCTTTCTGCCATCAGACCAGTTTTCAGAATAAAAGCCCTACTTTCAATAGCCTACAACTTTTGTCCAAAGTGAATCTTCTCAATAAGACTATTGATTATGTAATGTATTATATATAACTGATATTGGCTTTATAATAATGTGTATGCTGATACTTGACAATTGCGGATATGAATCGTATAAAGAGAACCAGATTAAATTGAAAGCACAATCCAACGCAGCGATAATAAAAATGTCAACTTTGTTTTAAAAAAATGAGAAGGCATTCTTGAGGTTTTATTTGGGAAAGTAACATTACCTTCATAGAAAGCATACGGGTTCCCGTTGTGAGTTATGGAACCTAAGCAACAAGTCTGTTTCCTGTACCTCCTAGTATCACTCTTATGAACATATCCATATAAAATAAAACAACACACACACAACTTACACTACACATGGAGAAAAACAGTGCAGGTGTAATGATAGTGATGTATGTTGGGAGTGATGGTCCGTTTACGTTTCTCCCATTGTGGCTAGATGAAGTAGGCCTACAGCTCCATCTAGTGGTCGTGTCGGGGACAACAGCTTTTGACAACTGGCGCTTTGTAGTTAACCCTTTCCCTGACTTTAACATAGCAGGTTAGGGGAATAAAGGTTATTACACCTAATCTGCCACATTAATTATCCTAACCTGACCCTCAGTATATCCACACAGGTAAACAACAGGCTGTTGAATGGTATCTGGAGGAAAACAACTGATATGGCTTGGATGTACCTGCCTAAAGAGATATGGCTTGGATGTACTGCCTAAAGAGATATGGCTTGGATGTACCTGCCTAAAACATGACATTGCTGTGAAAGTAGGCATTTCAGTGCAGCGCTTGAGAACAGTGGACTATGAACTCTAATGAATAAGGCTTTTGTCAAACCCAGTCCTTCAGGAACTGAGTTTGACGTGATTTGTATACATAGATTCTACAAACGAAACATTCAGCGCAGCATGAGTTTCTACGTTCTACTGCTGCTGGCACTGCACGCCCTGGCCACCCCCCTCCTCATCGTCAATATCGTCGAAGCTCGGCTTCCCTCCTCCACTGCTGGAGCTCCTCTGTTGGGAGTAGTTGCGATCCATCTCCGTCAGGTCTACCTCCTCCATGTCGTCTGAGATCAGATGCTCGTCTCTGGGGGGGAGGAGGGCCTCCAGCTTGGGGAGGAGGTGCTCTGGCAGCCAGTGTTTATCTGGGAACTCCACCTGATGGGGAGGGACATGGAGAGGTGAGTACAGACCTGACACTAGTTGTACTCCATGTAATGTCAGCCTGTATCACTGCTGTGTGTCAAATGGCAACCAACCCTATTCCCTATATAGTACACTCCTTTTGACCAGGGCTCCCTAGATAAGTAGAGCACTATATTGGGAATAGGGTGCCATTTCAGACAACCCCGATACAGGCTTAGCAGGCGGTGAGAGGTGGCTCTTAGAAAACCACAACGATAATCTTCTTAGATTAGAAGGGATCTCCTTAAACAAGCAGAGCTGATGGCAGGAACCTACCTCATACTGTGCAGCCATCTATCATGTATTAATTAAATCATACTGTGCAGCTATCTACAGTGGGGAAAAAAGTATTTAGTCAGCCACCAATTGTGCAAGTTCTCCCACTTAAAAAGATGAGAGAGGCCTGTAATTTTCATCATAGGTACACGTCAACTATGACAGACAAAATGAGGAAAAAATCCAGAAATCACATTGTAGGATTTTTAATGAATTTATTTGCAAATTATGGTGGAAAATAATTATTTGGTCAATAACAAAAGTTTCTCAATACTTTGTTATATACCCTTTGTTGGCAATGACACAGGTCAAACGTTTTCTGTAAGTCTTCACAAGGTTTTCACACACTGTTGCTGGTATTTTGGCCCATTCCTCCATGCAGATCTCCTCTAGAGCAGTGATGTTTTGGGGCTGTCGCTGGGCAACACGGACTTTCAACTCCCTCCAAAGATTTTCTATGGGGTTGAGATTTGGAGACTGGCTAGTCCACTCCAGGACCTTGAAATGCTTCTTACGAAGCCACTCCTTCGTTGCCCGGGCGGTGTGTTTGGGATCATTGTCATGCTGAAAGACCCAGCCACGTTTCATCTTCAATGCCCTTGCTGATGGAAGGAGGTTTTCACTCAAAATCTCATGATACATGGCCCCATTCATTCTTTCCTTTACACGGATCAGTCGTCCTGGTCCCTTTGCAGAAAAACAGCCCCAAAGCATGATGTTTCCACCCCCATGCTTCACAGTAGGTATGGTGTTCTTTGGATGCAACTCACGACGAGTTGAGTTTTTACCAAAAAGTTATATTTTACATTTAAGTCATTTAGCAGACGCTCTTATCCAGAGCGACTTACAGTTAGTGAGTGCATAAATTTTAACATCATATTTTTTTATACTGGAATCGAACCCACAACCCTGGCGTTGCAAATGCCATGCTTTACCAACTGAGCTACATCCCTGCCTTGGACGACGCTGGGCCAATTGTGCGCCGCCCCATTTGGTTTCATCTGACATTCTCCCAATCCTCTTCTGGATCATCCAAATGCACTCTAGCAAACTTCAGACGGGCCTGGACATGTACTGGCTTAAGCAGGGGGACACGTCTGGCACTGCAGGATTTGAGTCCCTGGCGGCATAGTGTGTTACTGATGGTAAGCTTTGTTACTTTGGTCCCAGCTCTCTGCAGGTCATTCACTAGGTCCCCCCGTGTGGTTCTGGGATTTTTGCTCACCGTTCTTGTGATCATTTTGACCCCACGGGGTGAGATCTTGCGTGGAGCCCCAGATCGAGGGAGATTATCAGTGGTCTTGTATGTCTTCCATTTCCTAATAATTGCTCCCACAGTTGATTTCTTCAAACCAAGCTGCTTACCTATTGCAGATTCAGTCTTCCCAGCCTGGTGCAGGTCTACAATTTTGTTTCTAGTGTCCTTTGACAGCTCTTTGGTCTTGGCCATAGTGGAGTTTGGAGTGTGACTGTGAGGTTGTGGACAGGTGTCTTTTATACTGATAACAAGTTCAAACAGGTGCCATTAATACAGGTAACGAGTGGAGGACAGAGGAGCCTCTTAAAGAAGAAGTTACAGGTCTGTGAGAGCCAGAAATCTTGCTTGTTTGTAGGTGACCAAATACTTATTTTCCACCATAATTTGCAAATAAATTCATTAAAAATCCTACAATGTGATTTTCAGGAAAAAAAATTCTCAATTTGTCTGTCATAGTTGACGTGTACCTATGATGAAAATTACAGGCCTCTCATCTTTTTAAGTGGGAGAACATGCACAATTGGTGGCTGACTAAATACTTTTTTTCCCCACTGTATGCAGCATTCTATTATACAGTGAACAGTGTGAAGTTAAAGTAAATGTGTTGTATTGAGTAGAAGTGTGAATTTCAGTGCTAGGTTTTTAGAGAACGTTTAGAAAATGTGAACAGGGCAAAAAAAATTCTCACTGTGGTATCGCGATACTGCTCGGTTTCGTGATACTTGGCCTGGTATCGTGTCGTTTGTAAAATGTTGGTATCGTGACAACACTACTATATATCACGTATTAGTTCAATCATACTGTGCAGCTACATATCATGTGTTAGTTTAGTCAGGCCAATAGAGCCTACTAACCTGGAAATGAATGATGAGCTGTCCTCTGTCGTAAGGGTCTCTGTGGATGGGCATTCCTTCATTATGAACACACCTCACATCGTTGGCCTTCACTACTTTCCCTGGAAACAAAGAACACACAACTTGCATTATCGCATATTTTGTTGCGTTACAAAGTGGGAATGAAGGTCTTAAATCGTGATATTTTAGGGGGGGAAACAGAATACTACTAATACTATAATACTCCATAATGTCAAGGTGAAAAGAACATTCTACAAATTGACAAATTAATTTTAAAAAAATTTAACAAAGTGTCGTTGTATTTACCTACTTTGTTATGGCAAGCCTAAATAAGTTCAGGAGTATACATTTGCTTAACAAAAATCACAATAAGTTACTTGGATTCATTAAGTGAAATAATAGGGCAGAGATACTCAAGTACTATTTGAGAAGGTCCAGTCACACACATTTCCTAGGTTGCAAAGGTCCGGATTGATATTGTCATTTATCGGTGTAGTAATAAACTCCATGTGACCCCAAACTGTTCACACCCCTCGTTGGCGGAGAGAAAATATTGAAGCTCATTTCCTGCAACTACTTATTTTTCCATGTCTTGTGTGTTTATATGATACCAGGAGGTCCAAGCACCATTTAAATATATTGTCATGACTGACCACGAGAATCCAAATAGGTCAGATCAGGTTTGCAATGAATAACTTCAATCAGACCCCCGCTCACCCGTAGAGGGGGAAGGAAAGAACTAGTGGTGATTAACAACTCACGTCCTGTTGAAAACCAAGGGAGAAAATCCAGGCCGGTGCTCTTCAAATTCACCAAAGGAATGTGCTTTGTTTCAACAGACCCATTTCCCGCTGAAACTCTACCACGTTCAAAATCGAATACTGGAACAATATTTCTAACGTAGAACTTGGGGAATGGTCAGAGGCGATCTATAGAACACGAATGTAATTTTGTGAAGTCATTAAAAATGTTAAAAGACATACTAACTTGGAAAGTATACCCACTGCATAGATGAAGTTTCCATCCTGTGGATTGTGAATGTAATATGAAAAATGATTAAAGTGTTTTTGTTAAGAGAGGGTGCAGTTAACTAATGAAATAGCCACCCTTTGCCTTGATGACAGCTTTGCACACTCTTGGAATTCTCTCAACCAGCTTCATGAGGTAGTCACCTGGAATGCGTTTCAATTAACTAGTGTGCCTTGTTAAAAGTTAATTTGTGGAATTTATTTTCTTCTGATTCGCTCAAATGCATTAAGTTGTGTTGTGACAAGCTAGAGGGGGTATACAGAAGATGGTCTTTTACCAAATAAGGCTAAGTCCATATTATGGCAAGAACAGCTTAAATAAGCAAAGACAAATGACAGTCCATCATTACTTTAAGACATGAAGGTCAGTCAATACGGAAAATTAAGAACTTCTAAAGTTTCAAGTGCAGTTTCAAAATCCATCAAGCGCTATGATGAAACTGGCTCTCATGAGGACCACCACAGGAATGGAAGACCCAGAGTTTCCTCTGCTGCAGAGGATAAGTTCATTAGAGTTACCAGCCTCAGAAATTGCAGCCCAAATAAATGCGTCAGAGTTCAAGTCAGACACATCAACTGTTCAGAGGGGACTGTGTGAATCAGGCCTTCATGGTCGAATTGCTGCAAAGAAACCACTACTAAAGGACACCAATAAGAAGAAGAGACTTGCTTGGGCCAAGAAACACGAGCAATGGACATTAGACCAGTGGAAATTTGTCCTTTGGTCTGACGAGTCCAAATTAGATTTTTGGTTCCAACCGCCGTGTCCTTGTGAGACGCTGAGTAGGTGAACGGACGATCTCCGCATGTGTGGTTCCCAACGTAAAGCATGGAGGAGGAGGTGTTATGGTGTGGGGGTGCTTTGCTGGTGACACTGTCTGTGATTTATTTAGAATTCAAGGCACACTTAACCAGCATGGCTACCACAGCATTCTACAGCGATACGCCATCCCATCTGGTTTGGGCTTAGTGGGACTATCATTTGTTTTTCAACAGGACCCAACACAACTCCAGGCTGTGTAAGGGCTATTTTACCAAGAAGGAGAGTGATGGAGTGCTGCATCAGATGACCTGGCCTCCACAATCCCCTGACCTCAACCCAATCGAGATGGTTTGGGATGAGTCGGACCGCAGAGTGAAGGAAAAGCAGCCAACAAGTGCTCAGTATATGTGGGAACTCCTTCAAGACTTTTGGAAAAGCATTCCTCATGAAGCTGGTTGAGAGAATGCCAAGAGAGTGCAAAGCTGTCAAGGCAAAGAGTGGCTACTTTGAAGAATCTCAAATATATATATTTTTTATTTGTTTAACACTTTTTGTTACTACATGATTCCATATTTGTTATTTCATAGTTTGAGGTCTTCACTATTATTCTACAATGTAGAAAATAGTAAAAATAAAGAACCCTTTGAATGAGTCGATCCAAACTTTGGACTGGTACTGTAAGTATTCAGACCCTTTACTCAGTACTTTGGCAGCGATTACAGACAAGTCTTCTTGGGTATGACGCTACAAGCTTGGCACACCTGTATTTGGGGAGTTTTCCCCCCATTCTTCTCTGCAGATCCTCTCAAGCTCTGTCAGGTTGGATGGGGAGCGTCGCTCCAGAGATGTTCGATCGGGTTCAAGCCCGGGCTCTGGCTGGGCCACTCAAGGATGTTCAGAGACTTGTCCCAAAGCCACTCCTGCGTTGTCTTGGCTGTGTGCTTAGGGTTGTTGTCCTGTTGGAAGGTGAACCGTCGCCCCAGTCTGAGGTTCTGAGCGCTCTGGAGCAGGTTTTCATCAAGGATCTCTCTGTACTTCGCTCCAGTCATCTTTCCCCTCGATCCTGACTAGTCTCGCATTCCCTGCCGCTGAAAAACATCCCCAAAGCATGATGCTGCCACCACCATGCTTCACCGTAGAGATGGTATTGGCCAGGTGATGAGCGGTGCCTGGGTTCCTCCAGACGTGATGCTTGGTATTCAGGCCAAAGAGTTAAATCTTGGTTTCATCAGACCAGAGTATCTTGTTTCTCATGGTCTGAGAGACATTTAGGTGTCTTTTGGCAAACTCCAAGTGGGCTGTCATGTGCCTTTTACTGAAGAGTGGCTTCCGTCTGGCCACTCTACCATAAAGGCCTGATTGGTGGAGTGCTGCAGAGATGGTTGTCCTTCTGGAAGGTTCTCCAATCTCCACAGAGGAACTCTGGAGCTCTGTCAGAGTGACCGTCGGGTTCTTGGTCACCTGACCAAGGCTCTTCTCCCCCGATTGCTCAGTTTGGCCGGGTAGCCAGCTCTAGGAAGAGTCTTGGTGGTTCCAAACTTCTTTAATTTAAGAATGATGGAGGCCACGGTGTTCTTGGGGACCTTCAATGCTGCAGACATTTTTTGGTACCCTTCCCCAGATCTGTGCCTCGACACAATCCTGTCTCTGAGCTCTACGGACAATTCCTTCGACCTCATGGCTTGGTTTTTGTTCTGACATACACGGTCAACTGTTGGACCTTATATAGACAGGTGTGTGCCTTTCCAAATCAATTGAATTTACCACAGGTGGACTCCAAGTTGTAGAAACATCTCAAGGATGATCAATGAAAATAGGATGCACCTGAGCTCAATTTGAGTCTCATAGCAAAGGGTCTGAATACTTATGTAAATAAGGTATGTTTTTATTTTCAATACATTTGAAAAAAAATCTAAAAATCTGTTTTTGCTTTGTCATTATGGGGGTATTGTGTGTAGATTGATGAGGAAAAAAACAAGTTGATCAATTTTAAAATAAGGCTGTAACGTAACAAAATACCCATTTTAAGAAATCCAAGGGGGGTGAATTCTTATGATACCCACTATAATGTATTACCTGGTGGAGAGGTGATAATGAGCACCCTGCCATCTAGCGTACGGATTGTCTTCTTGAAGCCGCAGAGGGCCTCCACCAGTTTGATGCTCATCTTCATGTGCAGGTCATCCTCCTGCCTCTGGTACACTGGGTGGTCCTGCTGGTCCAACACGATCACCACGTCACCTGGTTCCAGACCAGGCTCCTGGTCACCCTCCCCGTGGAATGCTATCTTCTGACCCCCCTTCATACCTACAGGATGCATAGTAATACAGGTTAGTTCAGACCCAGACACGCCACCAGAGGGCGCCCCAGACACGCCACCAGAGGGCGCCCCAGACACGCCACCAGAGGGCGCCCCAGACACGCCACCAGAGGGCGCCCCAGACACGCCACCAGAGGGCGCCCCAGACACGCCACCAGAGGGCGCCCCAGACACGCCACCAGAGGGCGCCCCAGACACGCCACCAGAGGGCGCCCCAGACACGCCACCAGAGGGCGCCCCAGACACTCCACCAGAGGGCGCCCCAGACACTCCACCAGAGGGCGCCCCAGACACTATTATTTACAGCAAGTTGAAACTTCTGATATTCAAGCTCTAGGGAATTTGGGGAAAACTATTTCCCATTTGGGGATTATACATCTCAGTATTGTACAGTAAAATCACTTATTTTAAACGTTTTAAAACATCCCAACAAGGGAAGAGGACCTCAAACAAACCTTTGTCAATGTGAACCTCTAGAATCTTCTTCTTGCGTTCTACTTTGTGTCCGTTGCAGGTCTTGCATCGGTCTTTAGTGTTGAAACGTTCACCCTCTCCCTGGCACTCTGCACACATGGTCTGGATCTGCTGTATCATGCCTGGCCCGAGTTGCTGCACCTTGATCTCCACTCCTCTGCCTTTACATGAACCACACGTCTGCAGGGTGCCCTTCTTACCGCCGTAACCTGCAGTACAGACAACCAAGAGTTAGGAGTCGTAACCTGTAGTACAGACAACCAAGAGTTAGGAGTCGTAACCTGTAGTACAGACAACCAAGAGTTAGGAGTCGTAACCTGTAGTACAGACAACCAAGAGTTAGGAGTCGTAACCTGTAGTACAGACAACCAAGAGTTAGGAGTCGTAACCTGTAGTACAAGTCTAGACAGAGTTAGAGTAATGGACTTCAGACCTGGCGGAACTCAGAAGGAAGACACGAGACCTGGACCCGTATTCACAATGCGTCTCAGAGTAAATGTGCTGATCCAGGATCATGTACCCCCTCTTATTCATTATGATTTCAGAGGTAAAACTGATCCTGGATCAGTACTCCTACAAATCTGATAATGGGGGGAGCTTGGTTTCGATATTGGATTGCAACATACCTTCACATTTTTCACAGATGACGTTTTTCTGCAGGGCCAGTTTCCTCTGGGTTCCATTGTACATCTCCTCCAGAGTCACCGTGAGCTGATGGACCACGTTCTTCCCTGGACCAAACACACAATCATCACTACACAATAACAACGCAATATGATTTCACGTTCTTACCTGGACCAAACACACAATCATCACTACACAATAACAACGCAATATGATTTCTCATTTTTTAGTAGCACAAATAACATATAATGGGCGGTTTCCTGGACACAGATTATCCAAAGCCTAATCCTTGACTAAAAAGCTTTTTCAATGGAGATTCTTGCTTCTTAGTCCTGGATTAGTTTAATTTTAATTTTTTTATTTCACCTTTATTTAACCAGGTAAGCCAGTTGAGAACAAGTTCTCATTTACAACTGCGACCTGGCCAAGATAAAGCATAGCAGTGCAATAAAAACAACACAGAGTTACATATGGGGTAAAACAAAACATAAAGTCAAAAATACAACAGAAAATATATATACAGTGTGTGCAAATGTAGCAAGTTATGGAGGTAAGGCAATAAATAGGCCATAGTGCAAAATAATTACAATTAGTATTAACACTGAAATGATAGATGTGCAAGAGATGATGTGCAAATAGATACTGGGGTACAAATGAGCAAAATAAATAACAATATGGGGATGAGGTAGTTGGGTGGGCTAATTTCAGATGGGCTGTGTACAGGTGCAGTGATCGGTAAGGTGCTCTGACAACTGATGCTTAAAGTTAGTGAGGGAGATAAGAGTCTCCAGCTTCAGAGATTTTTGCAGTTTGTTCCAGTCATTGGCAGCAGAGAACTGGAAGGAATGGCGGCCAAAGGAGGTGTTGGCTTTGGGGATGACCAGTGAGATATACCTGCTGGAGCGCAGACTACGGGTGGGTGTTGATAAGGCGGGGATTTGCCTAGCAGTGATTTATAGATGGCCTGGAGCCAGTGGGTTTGGCGACGAATATGTAGTGAGGACCAGCCAACGAGAGCGTACAGGTCACAGTGGTGGGTAGTGTATGGGGCTTTGGAGACAAAACGGATGGCACTGTGATAAGCTGATTTAAGACTAATCTGTGTCCTGGAAACCACCCCAATGTGAGACAGTAAATTTGTAACATTCCTATTACCTCTCCTATCCCTCTGCTGAGGCATTCTGCCTCCGCCTCCAAAGAACATGTTGAATATGTCCATAGGGGAACCTCCTCCCCCCATGCCCCCATCCTTGATAGCCTGCTCTCCCCCCTTGTCGTAGAGGTCCCTCTTCTTGGGCTCTGACAGAACCTCGTAGGCCTGAGATATCAGCTTGAACTGGAGGGAAGAGACCATTATGTAATGTCAATATCATGCATCATGTCAAAAGGTTTTGGATTCTTATAATACCGTAATAGCCAACTCCATGACAATTGTAGCTACATTTAAACATGTGTGTCTTTTACTGCAATACCAAAGATGGAATAGATTTATTTCAATATTAGTGTGGAGCTTCCTCATTTTTCTGTTTAACTGCCATATCAAAATAGCTAGTCAGTGTTAAATCATTTATCATTGCGTAAGGATTTATTTATTCAGAGAAGCAACACTCATTTTAGGCTTCAGGCTAGAGAACAACTGAATAGCAAACAGGTGCGTGTTATTTTCAGGGTTCACCCAGTACATTTAAATCAACCTAGAGCAGAGATAAGGCTACAGTTAGGGGTGGTGCTGCAATCCCACCCTGGTCTCAGACTAGACGTAACATAGTAAACGTTTGTTCCGAAACAACCAAATTATCCTGAACAAAAACAAATGCAACAATTGCAAAGATTTTACTAAGTTACAGTTCATTTAAGGAAATCAGTCAATTGAAATACATTCATTAGGCCGTAATCTATGGATTTCACAACTGGGAATACAGACATGCATCTGTTGGTCACAGATACCTTAATATAGTATAACATGAACATATTGCAAGCCAACGGTTGCGAGTTCGAATCTCATCACTGACAACTTTAGCTAATTAGCAACTACTTAGCATGTTAGCTAACCCTTTAACCTAACTCCTAAACTTAACCCTAACCCCTAGGCTATCTAATGTTAGCCACCTAGCCAGAATTTGTAACATACGTTTTTGCAAATATGTAACATTCAGTGTATGTTTTGCAAATTCGTAACATATAGTACGAAATGTAATTCGTAACTTATCATACGAAACGGCTGATGGACATCCACAAATTAACACATACGAAACATATCATACTAACTGTAGTATCTCGGATATACGTACAGAATAATACAAAACGCTCTGAGACCAGGTTGGCACATAGCGCCTTCCCCTGAGGTCATTCCAGAAGGTTCCTTCCTCACATTCTGTCCCTGTCAGTCCTAGAAGCCATTTAGCCATGTGTGCTGTTTAAAATAGACAGTTAGCCTACCTTCTCTCCTTCATTCGGGTTCTTGTCCGGGTGGTATTTCAGTGCCAGTTTTCTGTATGCTTTTTTAATCTCGTCTGGTGTGGCTTTAGGGTTCACACCTAAAGTGTCATAGAAACCTGTCTCTTTAACCATCTTCGTGGGAGGATCTGTAGTAGCTAACAGAGGCATGAGAATTAGATACACCAAATCAATTACTGTTAGCTTAAAATAAAAGTAAACTAACCTCCCTCTTTGAAGATAAAGAAAAGCCGAATATTGAATATTGGCTACCAAGGAGCTAGAAATGCTGACAAGTTACAATGTTGTTTCAAATAAATAGCCACATATAGTTGGCAAACTGCCTACAAGAATCTCGTCTGGCAAAGCTAGCTAGCAGTTGTCAACGATGTCTGGCTTTTATCGAAGAGCTTGTTCTAATGAACAGAAAATATTGAAAACAAACTATTCCAATTCCATAGTAACATGTCGTCTATTTACCTTTTTGTTCGTCAGTGCCAGTAAACGCCCGTCTTGAATACTGCCTCCGAGGAAGATGTCTGGTTTTATATACTGCAGCAGACTGTGCCAGAACTTTCTGGAGCTCCGACTGACGCCGGATGTTTCGTCTAGAAACAGTATCAGGACGAGCCTGTCAATCAATGCCTTATCCATTTCATTTATTGCCTGTCAATCAATGCCTTATCCATTTCATTTATTGCCTGTCAATCAATGCCTTATCCGTTTCATTTATTGCCTGTCAATCAATGCGTACGTAAAAATGTATGCACACATGACTGTAAGTGGCTTTGGACAAAAGCGTCTGCTAAATGGCATATTATTATTTTATTATAATGCCTTATCTATTTTGAGGGAGGTCCCGGGGAGCTAAATTCCAATAATGCACATGCAGCCCCCAATTCGGGGCGTTCGTGCATTTATTATAAGGACATTCTGTAACGTTTTTATTCGTTTTGGACTTTTTTGAAACTTTTTTCGGCTGTTCGGGTACACGAAATTTTTTCTTGAGGCAAACCTCAATCGGTAGCGGAAGTCTACACCCCTTCGTCGGTGATTGATCAACAGTAGGGTCTTTCAACGAGAGAGGAGTCGTTTTCATGCACATTTTTTCATTGCGAAATACTGCACCAAACATCTTAGTTAGATGTAAAATTGCACTACTAAGATCTCCTCGGCAAAAATGAAAAAATTAATGATAGATTTCTTCAGTTATCTTAGAAATTCTGACTATTTTGAGGAGGAAGTGTAGGCCTGTTGGCTATATAGTCTCAAAATCGACAAACAATAAATACAATTGCCGCTTTTTTCTCGATTTTCAAGTGAAGGTCTTTTAAAGACCAAATCAAACGAAAAGTGTTTTTTAAGAGCTTGCACACCCTGGAATTTGAATTAGAATGCACAGTAGTGAATGAGAGAAAATAGAGTGTCAACGCCATCATGCACTTCAAATTAGAAAGCAAGTCTATTTTTCTCTTGTCTACACAAAGCAATGCTGGTAAAGTGAGCAGATAAATTGCCAGAAAATACTGTTTGTGCATTTATGTCTGGAATTGTGACATGCATATTTAAAATGTGTATATTTAGTGTTAAGTTTAGCTGCCAGTGCAAAAATACATATTTGAAAACAATAACCAGGGGAGAAAGGAAGGCGGTATGGTCTGGTACAGAAATAGTGTGCGTAAGCCCGTACTGGTAAAACATGAGCCTATCACAATAATGAAAACAAAATGTCAAGAAACCTGTAGGCTATTACACCATTATTTACCATTACCGTATGTCAGAGGCATGAAAAATGAGCAAAGGGACCTGAAAACTGGTTGTATAGCTTACGCTCCACGCAGGGCACTCACGAGAACTGATCCATTGTTACAGGCTCTTCTTTAAATACCCTGACAGTGATAGTTCCCGCTCCTTGCTGGGCCTATCAGAGTAGAGACTGGGCGTGGTTTAGACTTACTCAGCCTATAGTTGGCGCACAGGCTGGTCCCATCCCCTTGGCGCTCCACCGTTGCACACTGTTGCCAGGCATAAGTTGTTATCATCACAACCTGTAGAGTCAGCACCCATAGACACTGTTCCCCTGTACCTACGTCCTTGGACGGTTCACAGATCACAAAGAGGCAGTGTTCGTGTCTGTGAGAAATACAAGTCTTATCTCATCCTACCCCCTAACGTTCCTCACATGAATCACAGCTTGTTATGTGAAACAATTTATATCAGTACAGGACAAACCCATTATGTTTAATCATTAATGCATTCCTTCTAAGCTAGTCATCACATCTAGAGCCCCACAAAATGTATTTATTTATAACGCCCTTTTCACATCAGCAGATGTCAGAAAGTGCTCTACAGAAACCCAGCCTAAAACCCCAAACAGCAAGCAATGCCGATGTGGAAGCACAGTGGCTATGAAAAACTCCCTAGAAAGGCAGGAACCTAGGAAGAAACCTAGAGAGGAACCAGGCTCTGAGGGGTGGCCTTCTGGCTGTTCCGGGTGGAGATTATAAGAGTACATGGCCATTAAGGCCAGATTTTTCTCCAAGATGTCTTATCCAAAGCGACTTACAAATTGGTGCATTCACCTTATAGCCAGTGGGATAACCACTTTACCATTTTTTTATTTAATTTTTTTGGGTGGGGTAAGGGGGGGGGGGGGGGGGGGTAGAAGGATCACTTATCCTATCCCAGGTATTCCTTAAAGAGGTGGGGTTTCAAATGTCTCCGGAAGGTGGTGAGTGACTCCGCTGTCCTGGCGTCGTGGGGGAGCTTGTTCCACCATTGGGGTGCCAGAGCAGCGAACAGTTTTGACTGGGCTGAGCGGGAACTGTGCTTCAACAGAGGTAGGGGAGCCAGCAGGCCAGAGGTGGATGAACGCAATGCGTTCTCCTCCACTGCACGAGCCCAAGGGGGCGACAAACCGGACAGGAAGATCACGTCAGTGACTCAACCCACTCAAGTGACGCACCCCTCCTAGGGACGGCATGGAAAAGCACTAGTAAGCCAGTGACTCAGCCCCCCGTAATAGGGTCAGAGGCAGAGAATCCCAGTGGAGAGAGGGGAGCCGGCCAGGCAGAGACAGCAAGGGCGGTTTGTCTCTCCAGTGCCTTGCCGTTCACCTTCACACCCCTGGGCCAGACTACACTCAATCATAGGACCTACTGAAGAGATGCGTCTTCAGTAAAGACTGAAAGGTCGAGATCGAGTCTGCGTCTCTCACATGGATAGGCAGACCATTCCATAAAAATTGAACTCTATAGGAGAAAGCCCTGCCTCCAGCTGTTTGCTTAGAAATTCTAGGGACAATAAGGAGGCCTGCGTCTTGTGACCGTAGTGTACGTGTAGGTATGTACGGCAGGACCAAATCGGAGAGATAGGTAGGAGCAAGCCCATGTCATGCTTTGTAGGTTAGCTGTAAAACCTTGAAATCAGCCCTAGCCTTAACAGGAAGTCAGTGTAGAGAGGCTAGCACTGGAGTAATATGATCACATTTCTTGGTTCTAGTCCAGATTCTAGCAGCCGTGTTTAGCACTAACTGAAGTTTATTTTAGTGCTTTATCTGGGTAGCCGGAGAGTAGAGCACTGCAGTAGTCTAATCTAGAAGTGACAAAAGCATGGATTAGCTTTTCTGCATCATTTTTGGACAAAATGTTTCTGATTTTTGCAATGTTACGAAGATGGAAAAAAGCTGTCCTTGAAATATTCTTGATATGTTCGTCAAAAGAGAGATCAGGGTCTGAGGTCCTTCAAAGTTTTTTTTGAGATGACTGTACAACCATCAAGATGAATTGTCAGATCCAACAGAAGATCTCTTTGTTTCTTGGGACCTTGAACTAGCATCTCTGTTTTGTCCGAGTTTAAAAGTAAAACATTTGCCGCCATCCTTCCTTATGTCTGAAACACAGGCTTCCAGGGTAGGACATTTTGGGGATTCACCATGTTTCATCAAAATGTAGAGCTGTGTGTCGTCCACATAGCAATGAAAGTTAACATTGTGTTTCCGAATGACATCACCAAGAGGTAGAATATATAGTGAAAATAATAGTGGTCCTAAAACGGAACCTTGAGGAACACCAAAACTTACAAATGATTTGTCAGAGGACAAACCATCCACAGAGATGAACTGATATCTTTCTGACAGATAAGATCTAAACCAGGCAAGAACTTGTCCGTGTAGACCAATTAGGGTTTCCAATCTCTCCAAAGGAATGTGGTGATCGATGGTGTCAAAAGCAGCACTAAGGTCTAGGAGCACGAGGACAGATGCAGAGCCTTGGTCTGACAACATTAAAAGGTCATTTACCACCTTCACGAGTGCAGTCTCAGTGCTATGATGGGGTCTAAAGCCAGACTGGAGGCAGTCTCAGTGCTATGATGGGGTCTAAAGCCAGACTGGAGGCAGTCTCAGCACTATGATGGGGTCTAAAGCCAGACTGGAGGCAGTCTCAGTGCTATGATGGGGTCTAAAGCCAGACTGGAGGCAGTCTCAGCACTATGATGGGGTCTAAAGCCAGACTGGAGGCAGTCTCAGTGCTATGATGGGGTCTAAAGCCAGACTGGAGGCAGTCTCAGTGCTATGATGGGGTCTAAAGCCAGACTGGAGGCAGTCTCAGTGCTATGATGGGGTCTAAAGCCAGACTGGAGGCAGTCTCAGGGCTATGATGGGGTCTAAAGCCAGACTGGAGGCAGTGCTATGATGGGGTCTAAAGCCAGACTGGAGGCAGTCTCAGTGCTATGATGGGGTCTAAAGCCAGACTGGAGGCAGTCTCAGTGCTATGATGGGGTCTAAAGCCAGACTGGAGGCAGTCTCAGTGCTATGATGGGGTCTAAAGCCAGACTGGAGGCAGTCTCAGTGCTATGATGGGGTCTAAAGCCAGACTGGAGGCAGTCTCAGTGCTATGATGGGGTCTAAAGCCAGACTGGAGGCAGTCTCAGTGCTATGATGGGGTCTAAAGCCAGACTGGAGGCAGTCTCAGTGCTATGATGGGGTCTAAAGCCAGACTGGAGGCAGTCTCAGTGCTATGATGGGGTCTAAAGCCAGACTGGAGGCAGTGCTATGATGGGGTCTAAAGCCAGACTGGAGGCAGTCTCAGGGCTATGATGGGGTCTAAAGCCAGACTGGAGGCAGTCTCAGTGCTATGATGGGGTCTAAAGCCAGACTGGAGGCAGTCTCAGGGCTATGATGGGGTCTAAAGCCAGACTGGAGGCAGTCTCAGTGCTATGATGGGGTCTAAAGCCAGACTGGAGGCAGTCTCAGTGCTATGATGGGGTCTAAAACCAGACTGGAGGCAGTCTCAGTGCTATGATGGGGTCTAAAGCCAGACTGGAGGCAGTGCTATGATGGGGTCTAAAGCCAGACTGGAGGCAGTCTCAGTGCTATGATGGGGTCTAAAGCCAGACTGGAGGCAGTCTCAGTGCTATGATGGGGTCTAAAGCCAGACT
This sequence comes from Coregonus sp. 'balchen', assembly GCA_902810595.1. Lineage (NCBI taxonomy): Eukaryota > Metazoa > Chordata > Actinopteri > Salmoniformes > Salmonidae > Coregonus > Coregonus sp. 'balchen'. The sequence continues at coordinate 15,663,684 of LR778278.1, read as the reverse complement.
GGAGGCAGTGCTATGATGGGGTCTAAAGCCAGACTGGAGGCAGTCTCAGTGCTATGATGGGGTCTAAAGCCAGACTGAAGGCAGTCTCAGTGCTATGATGGGGTCTAAAGCCAGACTGGAGGCAGTCTCAGTGCTATGATGGGGTCTAAAGCCAGACTGAAGCGTTTCTTATACATTATTTGTCTTCAGGAAGGCAGTGAGTTGCTGCACAACAGCTTTTTCTAAAGAGAGGAATGGGAGATTTGATATAGGCCGATAGTTTTTTGCATTTTCTGGGTCAAGGTTTTAGTGAGTTTGGTTCACATCCAGTGGATAGGGAGCCATTTATTATGTTCAACATAGGAGGGCCAAGCACAGGAAGTAGCTCTTTCAGTAGTTTAGTTGGAATAGGGTCCAGTATGCAGCTTGACGGTTTAGAGGCCATGACTATTTTCATGAATGTGTCAAGAGTCCTGTCAAGATTCCATTGATCCCAAGTCCTGGCAGTTTTGTGCAGACTCAGGACAGCTGAGCTTTGGAGAAATACGCAGATTCAAAGTGGAGTCCGTAATTTGCTTTCTAATGATCATTATCTTTTTGTCGAAGAAGTTCATGAATTCATCACTGCTGAAGTGAAGGCCATCCTCTCTTGATGAATGCTGCTTTTTAGTTAGCTTTGCGACAGTATCAAATAATTTTGGATTGTTCTTATTCTCCTCAATTAGGTTGGAAAATAGGATGATTGAGCAGCAGTGAGGGCTCTTCGATATTGCTCTGTACTGTCTTTCCAAGCTAGTCGGAAGACTTCCAGGTTGGTTCAGCGCCATTTCCGTTCCAATTTTCTGGAAGCCTGCTTCAGGGCTCGGGTATTTTCTAGATACCAGGGAGCTAGTTTCTTGTGACAAAAGTTTTTTGTTTTTAGGGGTGCGACTGCATCTAGGGTATTAGATCCTCAGTTAGGTGGTTAACTGATTTTTGTTCTCCGACGTCCTTGGGGAGGTGGAGGGAGTCTGGAAGGGCCTCTAGGAATCTTTGGGTTGTCCGAGAATTTATAGCACGGCTTTTGAGGGTCCTTGGTTGGGGTCTGAGCAGATTATTTGTTGCGATTGCAAACGTATTAAGATGGCCGTCCGATAGTCCAGGGTTATGAGGAAAAACATTTAGATCCACAATATTTATTCCACGGGACAAAACTAGATCCAGGGTATGACTGTGGCAATGAGTAGGTCCGGAGACATGTTGGACAAAACCCACTAAGTCGATGATGGCTCCAAAAGCCTTTTGGAGTGGGTCTGTGGACTTTTCCATGTGAATATTAAAGTCACCAAAAATTAGAATATTATCTGCCATGACTACAAGGTCCAATAAGAATTCAGGGGACTCAGTGAGGAACTCTGTTTATGGCCCAGGAGGCCTGTAAACAGTAGCTATAAAAAGTGATTGAGTAGGCTGCATAGATTTCATGACTAGAAACTCAAAAGACGAAAATGCAGTCTTTTTGTTTTGGGTAAATTGACATTTGCTATCATAAATGTTAGCAACACCTCCGCCTTTGCGGGATGCAGGGGGGATATGGTCACTAGTGTAACCAGGAGGAGAGGCCTCATTTAACACAGTAAATTGGAGACTACAAAGGGAAGCACAGCCGCGAGCTGCCCAGTGACACAAGCCTACCAGACGAGCTAAACCACTTCTATGCTCGCTTCGAGGCAAGCAACACTGAAGCATGCATGAGAGCACCAGCTGTTCCGGACGACTATGTGATCACGCTCTCCGTAGCCGATGTGAGTAAGACTTTTAAGCAGGTCAACATTCACAAGGCCGCAGGGCCAGACGGATTACCAGGACGTGTACTCCGAGCATGTGCTGACCAACTGGCAAGTGTCTTCACTGACATTTTCAACATGTCCCTGACTGAGTCTGTAATACCAACATGTTTCAAGCAGACCACCATAGTCCCCGTGCCCAAGAACTCTAAGATAACCTGCCTAAATGACTACCGACCCGTAGCACTGACGTCTGTAGCCATGAAGTGCTTTGAAAGACTGGTCATGGCTCACATCAACAGCATAATCCCAGAAACCCTAGACCCACTCCAATTTGCATACCGCCCCAACAGATCCACAGATGATGCAATCTCTATCGCACTCCACACTGCCCTTTCCCACCTGGACAAGAGGAACACCTACGTGAGAATGCTATTCATTGACTACAGCTCAGCATTCAACACCATAGTGCCCTCTAAGCTCATCACTAAGCTAAGGATCCTGGGACTAAACACCTCCCTCTGCAACTGGATCCTGGACTTCCTGACGGGCCGCCCCCAGGTGGTAAGGGTAGGTAACAACACATCTGCCACACTGATCCTCAACACGGGGGCCCCTCAGGGGTGCGTGCTCAGTCCCCTCCTGTACTCTCTGTTCACCCATGACTGCATGGCCAGGCACGACTCCAACACCATCATTAAGTTTGCCGACGACACAACAGTGGTAGGCCTGATCACCGACAACGATGAGACAGCCTATAGGGAGGAGGTCAGAGATCTGGCCGTGTGGTGCCAGGACAACAACCTCTCCCTCAACGTGACCAAGACAAAGGAGATGATTGTGGACTACAGGAAAAACAAGAGGACTGAGCACGCCCCCATTCTCATCGACGGGGCTGTAGTGGAACAGGTTGAGAGCTTCAAGTTCCTTGGTGTCCACATCACCAACGAACTATCATGGTCCAAACACACCAAGACAGTCGTGAAGAGGGCACGACAAAGCCTATTCCCCCTCAGGAGACTAAAAAGATTTGGCATGGGTCCTCAGATCCTCAAAAAATTCTACAGCTGCACCATCGAGAGCATCCTGACTGGTTGCATCACCGCCTGGTATGGCAACTGCTTGGCCTCTGACCGCAAGGCACTACAGAGGGTAGTGCGTACGGCCCAGTACATCACTGGGGCAAAGCTCCCTGCCATCCAGGACCTCTATACCAGGCGGTGTCAGAGGAAGGCCCTCAAAATTGTCAAAGACTCCAGCCACCCTAGTCATAGACTGTTCTCTCTGCTACCGCACGGCAAGCGGTACCGGAGTGCCAAGTCTAGGTCCAAAAGACTTCTCAACAGCTTCTACCCCCAAGCCATAAGACTCCTGAACAGCTAATCATGGCTACCCGGACTATTTGCACTGCCCCCCCCACCCCATCCTTTTTACGCTGCTGCTACTCTGTTAAGTATTTATGCATAGTCACTTTAACTCTACCCACATGTACATATTACCTCAACTACCTCAACTAGCCGGTGCCCCCGCACATTGACTATGCAACGGTACCCCCCTGTATATATAGCCTCCCTACTGTCACTTTATTTTACTGTATATATAGCCTCCCTACTGTCACTTTATTTTACTTCTGCTCTTTTTTTCTCAACACTTTTTTGTTGTTGTTTTATTCTTACTTTTTTGTTTAAAATAAATGCACTGTTGGTTAAGGGCTGTAAGTAAGCATTTCACTGTAATGTCTGCACCTGTTGTATTCGGCGCATGTGACCAATAAAATTTGATTTGATTTGATTTGATTTGATTTGATTTAATCAGGCTTAAACCATGTTTCAGTCAGGCCAATCACATCAAGATTATGGTCAGTGATTAGTTCATTGACCATAACTGCCTTGGAAGTGAGGGATATCTAACATTAAGTAGCCATATTTTGAGATGTGAGATATCACAATCTCTTTCAATAATGACATGAATGGAGGAGGTCTTTATTCCAGTGAGATTGCTAAGGCGAACACCGCCATGTTTAGTTTTGCTCAACCTAGATCGAGGCACAGACACGGTCTCAATGGGGATAGCTGAGCTGACTACACTGACTGTGCTAGTGGCAGACTCCACTAAGCTGGCAGGCTGGCTAACAGCCTGCTGCCTGGCCTGCACCCTGTCTCATTGGGGAGGCTAACAGCCTGCTGCCTGGCCTGCACCCTGTCTCATTGGGGAGGCTAACAGCCTGCTGCCTGGCCTGCACCCTGTCTCATTGGGCTGGCTAACAGCCTGCTGCCTGGCCTGCACCCTGTCTCATTGGGGAGGCTAACAGCCTGCTGCCTGGCCTGCACCCTGTCTCATTGGGCTGGCTAACAGCCTGCTGCCTGGCCTGCACCCTGTCTCATTGGGGAGGCTAACAGCCTGCTGCCTGGCCTGCACCCTGTCTCATTGGGGAGGCTAACAGCCTGCTGCCTGGCCTGCACCCTGTCTCATTGGGGAGGCTAACAGCCTGCTGCCTGGCCTGCACCCTGTCTCATTGGGCTGGCTAACAGCCTGCTGCCTGGCCTGCACCCTGTCTCATTGGGCTGGCTAACAGCCTGCTGCCTGGCCTGCACCCTGTCTCATTGGGCTGGCTAACAGCCTGCTGCCTGGCCTGCACCCTGTCTCATTGGGCTGGCTAACAGCCTGCTGCCTGGCCTGCACCCTGTCTCATTGTGGAGCTAGAGGAGTTAGAGCCCTGTCTATGTTGGTAGATAAGATGAGAGCACCCCTCCAGCTAGGATGGAGTCCATCACTCCTCAGCAGGCCAGGCTTGGTCCTGTAGCACCCCTCCAGCTAGGATGGAGTCCATCACTCCTCAGCAGGCCAGGCTTGGTCCTGTAGCACCCCTCCAGCTAGGATGGAGTCCGTCACTCCTCAGCAGGCCAGGCTTGGTCCTGTAGCACCCCTCCAGCTAGGATGGAGTCCATCACTCCTCAGCAGGCCAGGCTTGGTCCTGTAGCACCCCTCCATCTAGGATGGAGTCCATCACTCCTCAGCAGGCCAGGCTTGGTCCTGTATCACCCCTCCAGCTAGGATGGAGTCCATCACTCCTCAGCAGGCCAGGCTTGGTCCTGTAGCACCCCTCCAGCTAGGATGGAGTCCATCACTCCTCAGCAGGCCAGGCTTGGTCCTGTAGCACCCCTCCATCTAGGATGGAGTCCATCACTCCTCAGCAGGCCAGGCTTGGTCCTGTATCACCCCTCCAGCTAGGATGGAGTCCATCACTCCTCAGCAGGCCAGGCTTGGTCCTGTAGCACCCCTCCAGCTAGGATGGAGTCCATCACTCCTCAGCAGGCCAGGCTTGGTCCTGTAACACCCCTCCATCTAGGATGGAGTCCATCACTCCTCAGCAGGCCAGGCTTGGTCCTGTAGCACCCCTCCAGCTAGGATGGAGTCCATCACTCCTCAGCAGGCCAGGCTTGGTCCTGTAGCACCCCTCCAGCTAGGATGGAGTCCATCACCCCTCAGCAGGCCAGGCTTGGTCCTGTAGCACCCCTCCAGCTAGGATGGAGTCCATCACTCCTCAGCAGGCCAGGCTTGGTCCTGTAGCACCCCTCCAGCTAGGATGGAGTCTGTCACTCCTCAGCAGGCCAGGCTTGGTCCTGTTTGTGGGTGAGTCTCAGAAAGAGGGCCAATTATTTACAAATTCTATATTTTGGGAGGGGCAGAAAACAGTTTCCAACCAGCGATTAAGTTGTGAGTCTTCTGTAGAGCTCATCACTCCTCCTAACTGGGAGGGGCCAGAGACAATTACTGCTGTAGAGCTCATCACTCCTCCCCCTAACTGGGAGGGGCCAGAGACAATTACTGCTGTAGAGCTCATCACTCCTACCCCCTAACTGGGAGGGGCCAGAGACAATTACTGCTGTAGAGCTCATCACTCCTACCCCCTAACTGGGAGGGGCCAGAGACAATTACTGCTGTAGAGCTCATCACTCCTACCCCCTAACTGGGAGGGGCCAGAGACAATTACTGCTGTAGAGCTCATCACTCCTACCCCCTAACTGGGAGGGAGCCAGAGACAATTACTGCTGTAGAGCTCATCACTCCTACCCCCTAACTGGGAGGGAGCCAGAGACAATTACTGCTGTAGAGCTCATCACTCCTCCCCCTAACTGGGAGGGAGCCAGAGACAATTACTGCTGTAGAGCTCATCACTCCTCCCCCTAACTGGGAGGGGCCAGAGACAATTACTGCTGTAGAGCTCATCACTCCTCCCCCTAACTGGGAGGGAGCCAGAGACAATTACTGCTGTAGAGCTCATCACTCCTCCCCCTAACTGGGAGGGGCCAGAGACAATTACTGCTGTAGAGCTCATCACTCCTCCTAACTGGGAGGGGCCAGAGACAATTACTAGATGCCGACATCTTTCTAGCTAATTTACACGCTGAAGCTCTGTTGCTCTTGGTGACCTCTGATTGTTTCATCCTAACATTGTTGGTGCCGACATGGATAAAAATATCCCTGTACTCTCTACACTGGCCAGTTTTAGCCTCAGCCAGCACCATCTTCAGATTAGCCTTTACGTCGGTAGCCCTGACCCCTGGTAAACACTGTATGATCGCTGGATGATTCTTTTTAAGTCTAATATTGCAGGTAATGGAGTTGCCAATGACTAAGGTTTCCAATTTGTCATTTTTGAGTTAATGGTGGGAGGCTTTGGCGGCTCAGACTCCGTAACGTGTGAAGGAGAGACCTGAGAAGGCTCGGCCTCTGACTCCGACTCGTTGCTTAATGCGGAGAACCGATTGAAAGTTTCTGTCGGCTGAATGAGCGACCGGTTGAGCATGCAGACAGCATTTCTTTCCAGAAGCCTTGAGAAAATTGTCCGGCTGCGGGGACTGTGTGGGGGGATTTATACTACTATCTGTACTTACTGGTGGCACAGACGCTGTTTCATCTTTTCCTACACTTACATTGCCCTTGCCTAACGATTGCATCTGAAGCTGGGCTTGCAGCACGGCTATCCTCACCATAAGGCGATAGTTCTCCTGTATATTATGAGTACAGTGACTGCAATTAGACGGCATAGTGTTAATGTTACTACTTAGCTTCAGCTGGTGGAGGTCCTGTAGAACCATGTCCAGATAAAGAGTCCTGTAGAACCATGTCCAGATAAAGAGTCCTGTGGAACCATGTCCAGATAAAGAGTCCTGTAGAACCATGTCCAGATAAAGGGTCCGGGGTGAAAAAGTTGAATGAAAAAGGTCGAGCGGGAAATATATATATATAGTTAATTGACCATAACACCTCCAACAACACATAACACCTCACAATAGTCCGCCCCAAAACAATGATAACTTCTCTCCCCTAGTAGCATGACGTAACTTCTCTCACCTAGTAGCATGATGTAACTTCTCTCCCCTAGTAGCATGATGTAACTTCTCTCACCTCTTCTCTCACCTAGTAGCATGGCGTAACTTCTCTCCCCTAGTAGCATGACGTAACTTCTCTCCCCTAGTAGCATGATGTAACTTCTCTCACCTAGTAGCATGATGTAACTTCTCTCCCCTAGTAGCATGATGTAACTTCTCTCCCCTAGTAGCATGATGTAACTTCTCTCACCTAGTAGCATGATGTAACTTCTCTCCCCTAGTAGCATGATGTAACTTCTCTCACCTAGTAGCATGATGTAACTTCTCTCACCTAGTAGCATGACGTAACTTCTCTCCCCTAGTAGCATGATGTAACTTCTCTCACCTAGTAGCATGATGTAACTTCTCTCACCTAGTAGCATGATGTAACTTCTCTCACCTAGTAGCATGATGTAACTTCTCTCCCCTAGTAGCATGATGTAACTTCTCTCCCCTAGTAGCATGATGTAACTTCTCTCACCTAGTAGCATGATGTAACTTCTCTCACCTAGTAGCATGATGTAACTTCTCTCCCCTAGTAGCATGATGTAACTTCTCTCACCTCTTCTCTCCCCTAGTAGCATGATGTAACTTCTCTCCCCTAGTAGCATGACGTAACTTCTCTCACCTAGTAGCATGATGTAACTTCTCTCACCTAGTAGCATGATGTAACTTCTCTCACCTAGTAGCATGATGTAACTTCTCTCCCCTAGTAGCATGATGTAACTTCTCTCACCTAGTAGCATGATGTAACTTCTCTCACCTAGTAGCATGACGTAACTTCTCTCCCCTAGTAGCATGATGTAACTTCTCTCCCCTAGTAGCATGATGTAACTTCTCTCACCTAGTAGCATGATGTAACTTCTCTCCCCTAGTAGCATGATGTAACTTCTCTCACCTCTTCTCTCCCCTAGTAGCATGATGTAACTTCTCTCACCTAGTAGCATGATGTAACTTCTCTCCCTAGTAGCATGATGTAACTTCTCTCACCTAGTAGCATGATGTAACTTCTCTCCCCTAGTAGCATGATGTAACTTCTCTCCCCTAGTAGCATGATGTAACTTCTCTCCCCTAGTAGCATGATGTAACTTCTCTCACCTAGTAGCATGATGTAAACTTCTCTCACCTCTTCTCTCCCCTAGTAGCATGATGTAACTTCTCTCACCTAGTAGCATGATGTAACTTCTCTCCCCTAGTAGCATGATGTAACTTCTCTCACCTAGTAGCATGATGTAACTTCTCTCACCTAGTAGCATGATGTAACTTCTCTCACCTAGTAGCATGATGTAACTTCTCTCACCTAGTAGCATGATGTAACTTCTCTCACCTAGTAGCATGATGTAACTTCTCTCACCTAGTAGCATGGTGTAACTTCTCTCACCTCTTCTCTCCCCTAGTAGCATGACGTAACTTCTCTCCCCTAGTAGCATGATGTAACTTCTCTCACCTAGTAGCATGGTGTAACTTCTCTCACCTAGTAGCATGATGTAACTTCTCTCCCCTAGTAGCATGATGTAACTTCTCTCCCCTAGTAGCATGATGTAACTTCTCTCACCTAGTAGCATGGTGTAACTTCTCTCACCTAATAGCATGATGTAACTTCTCTCCCCTAGTAGCATGATGTAACTTCTCTCCCCTAGTAGCATGATGTAACTTCTCTCACCTAGTAGCATGATGTAACTTCTCTCACCTAGTAGCATGATGTAACTTCTCTCCCCTAGTAGCATGATGTAACTTCTCTCCCCTAGTAGCATGATGTAACTTCTCTCACCTAGTAGCATGATGTAACTTCTCTCCCCTAGTAGCATGATGTAACTTCTCTCCCCTAGTAGCATGGTGTAACTTCTCTCACCTCTTCTCTCCCCTAGTAGCATGACGTAACTTCTCTCCCCTAGTAGCATGATGTAACTTCTCTCACCTAGTAGCATGATGTAACTTCTCTCCCCTAGTAGCATGATGTAACTTCTCTCACCTAGTAGCATGATGTAACTTCTCTCACCTAGTAGCATGATGTAACTTCTCTCACCTAGTAGCATGATGTAACTTCTCTCACCTAGTAGCATGACGTAACTTCTCTCCCCTAGTAGCATGACGTAACTTCTCTCACCTAGTACCTGATGTAACTTCTCTCCCCTAGTAGCATGATGTAACTTCTCTCCCTCTTCTCTCCCCTAGTAGCCATGATGTAACTTCTCTCACCTAGTAGCATGACGTAACTTCTCTCACCTAGTAGCATGATGTAACTTCTCTCTCCCTAGTAGCATGCATGTAACTCTCTCAACCCTTCTCTCCCTAGTAGCATGATGTAACTTCTCTCCCCTAGTAGCATGATGTAACTTCCTCACCTCTTATTCCCCTGTATAGCCATGATGTAACTTCTCTCACCCTAGTAGCATGACGTACTTTCCTCTCCCATAGAGTAGCATGATGCTAAACTTCTCCTCACCTAGTAGCCATAGATGTAACTTCTCTCACCTAGTAGCATGATGTAACTTCTCTCCCCTAGTAGCATGATGTAACTTCTCTCACCTAGTAGCATGATGTAACTTCTCTCACCTAGTAGCATGACGTAACTTCTCTCCCCTAGTAGCATGATGTAACTTCTCTCCCCTAGTAGCATGATGTAACTTCTCTCACCTAGTAGCATGATGTAACTTCTCTCCCCTAGTAGCATGATGTAACTTCTCTCACCTAGTAGCATGACGTAACTTCTCTCCCCTAGTAGCATGATGTAACTTCTCTCACCTAGTAGCATGACGTAACTTCTCTCCCCTAGTAGCATGATGTAACTTCTCTCACCTAGTAGCATGACGTAACTTCTCTCACCTAGTAGCATGATGTAACTTCTCTCCCCTAGTAGCATGATGTAACTTCTCTCCCCTAGTAGCATGATGTAACTTCTCTCACCTAGTAGCATGACGTAACTTCTCTCCCCTAGTAGCATGATGTAACTTCTCTCCCCTAGTAGCATGATGTAACTTCTCTCCCCTCCCCTAGTAGCATGATGTAACTTCTCTCCCCTAGTAGCATGATGTAACTTCTCTCCCCTAGTAGCATGATGTAACTTCTCTCACCTAGTAGCATGATGTAACTTCTCTCACCTAGTAGCATGATGTAACTTCTCTCCCCTAGTAGCATGATGTAACTTCTCTCCCCTAGTAGCATGATGTAACTTCTCTCCCCTAGTAGCATGGTGTAACTTCTCTCCCCTAGTAGCATGGGGCTGTTAGCTGATGCTGCTCTATGATAAGCAGTGGTCCCTTTGCCAAAGGCAGGGGCGCAAAATATTGATCTTGTCTATACTGTTGGAGAGACGCAGCGCTGCGGCTCTAGACCAACGCTCCATAAAATATTACATTTCTTTTACATTTTAGTCATTTAGCAGAAGCTCTTATCCAGAGCGACTTACAGTTAGTGCATACATTATTTTTTTTAAATTATTTTTTTCATACCCCCCGTGGGAAACTAACCCACAACCCTGGCGTTGCAAACACCATGCTCTACCAACTGAGCTACATCCCTGCCGGTCATTCCCTCCCCTAGACCAATTGTGCACCACCTCGTGGGTCTCCCGGTCGCGGCCGGCTACGACAGAGCCTGGATACGAACCAGGATCTCTAGTGGCACAGCTAGCACTGCGATGCAGTGCCTTAGACCACTGCGCCACTCGGGAGGATGTATATACAGTGGGGGAAAAAAGTATTTAGTCAGCCACCAATTGTGCAAGTTCTCCCACTTAAAAAGATGAGAGAGGCCTGTAATTTTCATCATAGGTACACGTCAACTATGACAGACAAAATGAGGAAAAAATTTCCAGAAAATCACATTGTAGGATTTTTTATGAATTTATTTGCAAATTATGGTGGAAAATAAGTATTTGGTCAATAACAAAAGTTTCTCAATACTTTGTTATATACCCTTTGTTGGCAATGACACAGGTCAAACGTTTTCTGTAAGTCTTCACAAGGTTTTCACACACTGTTGCTGGTATTTTGGCCCATTCCTCCATGCAGATCTCCTCTAGAGCAGTGATGTTTTGGGGCTGTCGCTGGGCAACACAGACTTTCAACTCCCTCCAAAGATTTTCAATGGGGTTGAGATCTGGAGACTGGCTAGGCCACTCCAGGACCTTGAAATGCTTCTTATGAAGCCACTCCTTCGTTGCCTGGGCGGTGTGTTTGGGATCATTGTCATGCTGAAAGACCCAGCCACGTTTCATCTTCAATGCCCTTGCTGATGGAAGGAGGTTTTCACTCAAAATCTCACGATACATGGCCCCATTCATTCTTTCCTTTACACGGATTAGTCGTCCTGGTCCCTTTGCAGAAAAACAGCCCCAAAGCATGATGTTTCCACCCCCATGCTTCACAGTAGGTATGGTGTTCTTTGGATACAACTCAGCATTCTTTGTCCTCCAAACGAGTTGAGTTTTTACCAAAAAGTTCTATTTTGGTTTCATCTGACCATATGACATTCTCCCAATCCTCTTCTGGATCATCCAAATGCACTCTAGCAAACTTCAGACGGGCCTGGACATATACTGGCTTAAGCAGGGGGACACGTCTGGCACTGCAGGATTTGAGTCCCTGGCGGCGTAGTGTGTTACTGATGGCAGGCTTTGTTACTTTGGTCCCAGCTCTCTGCAGGTCATTCACTAGGTCCCCCCGTGTGGTTCTGGGATTTTTGCTCACCGTTCTTGTGATCATTTTGACCCCACGGGGTGAGATCTTGCGTGGAGCCCCAGATCGAGGGAGATTATCAGTGGTCTTGTATGTCTTCCATTTCCTAATAATTGCTCCCACAGTTGATTTATTCAAACCAAGCTGCTTACCTATTGCAGATTCAGTCTTCCCAGCCTGGTGCAGGTCTACAATTTTGTTTCTGGTGTCCTTTGACAGCTCTTTGGTCTTGGCCATAGTGGAGTTTGGAGTGTGACTGTTTGAGGTTGTGGACAGGTGTCTTTTATACTGATAACAAGTTCAAACAGGTGCCATTATTACAGGTAACGAGTGGAGGACAGAGGAGCCTCTTAAAGAAGAAGTTACAGGTCTGTGAGAGCCAGAAATCTTGCTTGTTTGTAGGTGACCAAATACTTATTTTCCACCATAAATTGCTAATAAATTCATAAAAAATCCTACAATGGGATTTTCTGGATTTCTTTTCTCTCAATTTGTCTCATAGTTGACGTGTACCTATGATGAAAATTACAGGCCTCTCTCATCTTTTTAAGTGGAAGAACTTGCACAATTGGTGGCTGACTAAATACTTTTTTTCCCCCACTGTATAGTTATCATAAATGATGTAGCCTACAGTAGAAAGAGTAGTAGCCTGTGTGCTTTTTCTGTAGCCCATAGACCGGAGACCAAATTTATTACAATGTCACGAGACACTTTTTAAATCATTAACGTATTAATGAGGAGAGAGAGAGCAGGAGAAAGTCAACTAAAAAGGCCAGCGGGCAGACATCAGCTTTACAGCGACGGAGGCGTAATCAAACAGAGGTGGACAGCAAATGGTGCTGAACGTCATTCATTTCAACAATTGTCTTCATTTTTATTCCACTTCACTAACAACAATGGAAGTTACATTCTATCTGCAATATTAAAGCTGATCTATTACAACAACAATTGGGCTTTTTTGGAGCCTATTTCTTCCTATTCCCTGCCTGTTTGACAGACCCTATTATGTTATCCATAGATGTGTCAGTATAGATAATATAAAGGGTTCTATAACAATGTTTAACTCCGTGATGCCTTATGCTAGAAACAAGCTTTAACATGCGCAAAAAAGACATGACTGATCCATATGGGGATATATTGATTCGTCTCGATGACATTCTGAAGCTGAGCTGCGGCCCTCCATTTTCGAGGAGACAAACCATTTTTACTTTGCTATTCTGTCTCTATTAATTGAGCTTTTCGCTTTCTGAAAAAAGAAGATGTTTAAATCCAGGGAAGCTGTCGTAGTAAATATATAATGTTATAGCTTGGTCTGACTAAAATCAGAGGTGGCTAAGGACAACACCCACGCCATAGGTCTCTCAGTTCTTCCAACTCACGAGTTCTTGCTCTGAGGACACACACACACACACCCACACACCACACACACACACCACACACACACATCATCACTGATAAACCACACACACACACACACACACACACACACACACACATCATCACTGATAACACACACACACACACACACACACACACACACATCACACACACACACAAAAATCCCCTTCTCTTAGGCTGAACATCTGAAGACAGAGAACCCGACTCAGAGCCAATGCAACAGTGATACTAACCTGGAGGGGACCTCGCCCAACTCATCAGGACCAATCAGAAGATCAGAACTACTAGATTCAACCTACTTCATTTTATTGTATAAAATGTCAGCACACAATGTTTCGGGGCTCTCTCAGATATCTCCCTACGAGATTGACGAACGGGTCCGTGCACGCGATTCCAGATATCTTTACCTCTGAATAAACTGCCTTTATTATACCATATCCACCCTGTCCAAAGTCTCTACTTGGTCTCAGTTCTCCAGTAAACTTGTTTTATCAACAAAGCACTTCTGTTGTTTGGGATAAGAAACCGACGAGTAGCCAGTAGTTGAAGCTTCACTTTTTCTGCGTGAGGTCGAGTCTCTGTCTGGGTGGAAAGGTAACTTTTGAAAGTGCCATGCTTAGATTCATAAGGATGTCTAATATTTAATTATTAGCAAAAATGGCAACCGTTTCGTTGCAAACAAGACACCCTGGTTTGACATTGGAGAAATATGGTAAGAATGCCTATTACTCTGTCCATTCTTCCCTGACACTTTTATTTTCATTATCCACTTCTCTTTTGAGACTGTTTCAGAGCAACCGTTTCTGTTGATTGCAAGCTGCTCTCCCCCAATCAACGCACAAAGAAATATAAGAAACAAATTTAATAGAGACATTGGTGATTTTATCAGTGTAATCAGAAAAACTCGAGGACCTCCATTCAAGAGAGAATACTGTTGTAGAAAGAAGGAGACTAGCTACATTCTTTATAAACCGCTGGGGTTGTAGGCTTATTCGCTACAGATCTCCTCATGTTGTTCCTGAGCCAACAGAACAGGAGGCAGGGACTGTGGCTCCGTAGGACATAGGCTATAAGGTGAGTCAAAAGGAACGCACAACAATCATTCACAAGGGCAACATAGCGAACATAACAAATACAACTGTTTATTATGGATTCTCGTGATATACGTTGGCATACGCTACGCAGTGTATGGGAATTGACGCTCTCTACTCGCACCACATTTTGACGCCGTTGACTGCGTCTCTCTGTGTGGTTTCGGCGTAAAGGGAGGATGCGAGAACACTTCTTCGGTTCTCCTAGAAAAACAAGAAAATGCGGCAATAGTATCGTTTATAAAAAAATAGTCAGCGGCGCTTGTCAACAGTTGAGTCCGTCGCCGGCCGCGACCGGGAGACCCATGGGCGGCCAATCAGCGTCGTCCAAGGTAGGGAAGGGAATGGCCGGCAGGGATGTAGTTCAGTTGGTAGAACATGGCGTTTGCAACGCCAGGGTTGTGGGTTCGATTCCCACGGGGGGCCAGTATGGAAAAAAATAATGTATGCACTCACTAACTGTAAATCGCTCTGGATAAGAGCGTCTGCTAAATGACTTAAAATGTAAAATAAAAGCCATCACAACCAAAGGATGCTTCATTGACCACATGATAGTCTGGATAAAACATGGAAAATATTTTCCAGAATAATGTTTTTGAAATGACATATTGGTTTACAATAAGGATACATTGTAATGCAATGCAATATGTATTATTTATTTAATGTAGCTAATAATGATGGACTGTTGTATTGTTCTATTGTATCTAATGTATCCCATCTCATTCCAATCACTTCCTTTCAGTTCAGTGTCCAGCTAGAACCCAACTCAAGAATGCTCTCCAATCTGGCAACCTGGGACATGTGAGGACATCGCTGCACCGTCAACCCGACGTCTGCATTGGCCGTGCAGCATTTATGGTGATATGGCCTCTGCAGAAGTCAGGGCATTCATACTTTTTGCGCGTCGTGGAACAGCACAGAGCTGCTGTGAAGGAAGTTGGCAAGGAAGTGAGTTTGTGTTTATACAGGACCTCCCGCCCCCACCTACCGTCAACCAATCACGTCAATGCGGAGCCCTCCGGGAGGCGCGCGGCAGTGCAGTACAGAGCTCAACACCCACCATATGGAGCCTCCGACCACATTATCGGCATCAAGGCCTATTCAACTGCTGTCAATGCATTTAATACACACACTGCCCTTAATCATACATTATACTGTACATGCCATTGAAGATTATTAAATAATGACAATTATCTCAAACAGTATATGTGTTGAAAAAAAGTAACATTGGTATGACAATTGAAAAACACTAGTATTCACCACAACAGGGCCAACTGAGCTAGTTAATAAGCAGGTTGTAGCTGTGTGTGTTTGTGTGAGCAGCTGACCTGTGAATCTATCCCCAACAACCAAAAAACGCATCAATAAAAGGTCTGGAACAAAACCAGCAATTCCGCCAGTTTATGTAGTGGCTACACTAGACTAGACCTCTAGGGGTGGAGGCCTCCACTGACTAGACTCTAGGGGTAGAGGCTACACTAGACTAGACTCTAGGGGGTAGGAGGCTTCACAGACTAGAACTCTAAAGTGGTTAGGAGGCTACAACTTTACACTGACTCAGCTAAGGGGGTATGAGCTACACTATACAGACTCTCGTGGTAGGAGGCTACACTAGACTGACTCTAGGGGTAGGAGGGCACACTAACTATACCTCTAGGGGGTAGGAGAGCACACTAGACTAGACTCTAGTGGTAGGAGGCTCCCTAGACTAGACTCTAGGGGGTAGGAGGCTCCACTAGACTAGACTCTAGGTAGGAGTCTACCTAACTCGAGACCTAGGGGGGAAGGCTACACGAGAACTAGACTCTAGGGGGTAGGAGGCTACACTAGACTAGACTCTAGGGGGGTAGGAGGCTACACTAGACTAGACTCTAGGGGGTAGGGGCTACACTAGACTAGACTCTAGGGGGTAGGAGGCTACACTAGACTAGACTCTAGGGGGTAGGAGGCTACTAACTAGACTCTAGGGGGTAGGAGGCTACACTAGACTAGACTCTAGGGGGTAGGAGGCTACACTAGACTAGACTCTAGGGGGTAGGAGGCTACACTAGACAGACTCTAGGGGGTAGGAGGCTACACTAGACTAGACTCTAGGGGGGGTAGGAGGCTACCACTAGACTAGACTCTAGGGGGGTAGGAGGCTACACTAGACTAGACTCTAGGGGGTAGGAGGCTACACTAGACTAGACTCTAGGGGGTAGGAGGCTACACTAGACTAGACTCTAGGGGGTAGGAGGCTACACTAGACTAGACTCTAGGGGGTAGGAGGCTACACTAGACTAGACTCTAGGGGGTAGGAGGCTACACTAGACTAGACTCTAGGGGGTAGGAGGCTACCCTGTAACTCTGGGGGGTAGGAGGCTCCCCTAGACTAACCTAGGGGGGGGAGAGGCTACACTAGACAGCCCCTAGGGGGTAGAAGGCACCTAGACTGAACTCTAGGGGGTGGGGGGGGCCCACTAGATAACCGGGGGGGTTTGGAGGCCACAGATAACTCTAGGGGGTAGGAGGCTCCCTAACTAGACCTGGGGGTGGGGAGGCTACACTAAACTCTGGGGGGGTAAAGGCACCCTAGCTAATCAGGGGGTAGGAGGCTACCTAACAAAACTCTAGGGGGGGGGGGCTACCTGACTAGACTCTGGGGGGGAGGAGGTTTTACATAACTAGATTTAGGGGGTAGGATACCTAATAAACTCTAGGGTAGGGGGGCTACACCAAACTCTGGGGTGTAGGGGGTACACTAGACTAACTCTGGGGGGTAGGGGGCACATAACTAACCCCTGGGGTAGGAGGCTACACTGACAGACTCTAGGGGGTAGGAGGCTACTACTAGGGTGAGGCTACACTAGACAGACCTCTAGGGGGTAGGAGGCTACACTAGACTAGACTCTAGGGGGTAGGAGGCAACTAGTAGAGGGGGTACACTAGACTAGACTCTAGGGGGTAGGAGGCTACACACGAAGACTCTAGGGGGTAGAGGCTACACTAGACAGACTCTAGGGGTGGAGGCTACCTAGACAGACTCTAGGGTAGGGGTACACTAGACTAGACTCTAGGGGGTTAGGAGGCTACAACACTAGGGGTAGGAGGCTACACTAGACCTCAGGGGGTAGGAGGCTACCTACTAGACTCAGGGTAAGTTAAGTGTCCTCTAAGGTCTTACTATGCAGCACTGTCTGTCTGCAACGTCACGCTGAGCATGTCAAGGTTCTGGCACTGGGTCAAGCATTCGATATACATTTACATTTTAGGTCATTTAACAGACGCTCTTATCCAGAGTGCATACATTATTTTTTTATTTTTCATACTGACCCCCCGTGGGAATCGAACCCACAACCCTGGCATTGCAAACGCCATGCTCTACCAACTGAGCTACATCCCTGCCGGCCATTCCCTCTCCTACCCTGGACGACGCTGGGCCAATTGTGCGCCGCCCCATGGGTCTCCCGGTCGCGGCCGCTGGATTCGAACCATAAAACAACATCATTTAAACAAACACAACTATACATGAAGCCATGACATAGTTTCATGTAAGTAACACATATCACAAACACACTTCACAATCAATGTTGCCTGTTGTAAACTGTATTTTAATCAGAGTACTGCTTTGGTGCACATTTAAACAGCGTACTGCTTTGGCTGGTTCTTGAGGCTCAGAGATCTCTCTGTCTGTGAGATCACATGTGCTGCTCTGTTGTTCAGCAGTCTGCATTCATGAAGGATGTCTGTAGGGAGACCAGAATCAGTGGTTAGTTACATTTCCTCCAAGATCGTCAAACCCTAAATCAGGCATTAGGAAGACTGGAAGCTAGTCAAACTAACAGTATTGTATTAGTTCCACATACAGTCCATTTAAAGGGATACTTTGGGATGTTGGCAATGAGGCCCTTTACTTCCCCAGAGTCAGATGAACTGGTGGACACCATTTTAATGTCTCTGTGTCCAGTATGAAGGAAGTTTCTAGCATTGGCTCGCGAACCTACCTGTAACTTCCTTCATACTGGACACAGAGACATTAAAATGGTATCCACCGGTTCATCTGACTCTGGAAACTACCTCAAATGGTGTCCACCAGTTCATCTGACTCTGGAAACTACCTCAAATGGTATCCACCGGTTCATCTGACTCTGGAAACTACCTCAAATGGTGTCCACCGGTTCATCTGACTCTGGAAACTACCTCAAATGGTATCCACCAGTTCATCTGACTCTGGAAACTACCTCAAATGGTATCCACCGGTTCATCTGACTCTGGGGAAGTAGATAAAGGGCCTGATTGCCAAAATCCCAAAGTATCCCTTTAAACATTTACATTTTATTAATTTAGCAGACACTCTTATCCAGAGCGACTTACAGTAGTGAGTGCATATGAATGTTAAGTATGAAAAGGTATATGTAACATTTTATAACAACATAATATGGATTAATTAACCATTGAACTGTTTGTAGGCCTCGTCTATAATGGCGTTGTTGGATCTCTTGATCTCCCAGAAGTCGTTGTCGACCCAGGTCTTACAGTCAGGCAGCTCTGGTAGCTGGCCATTCCTATAGAAACCAGCTGAACAGGGACATAAGAGGACATTCTGGGTCAAACACTATTTTACCATTTTCAAATATACAGTGCCTTCAGAAAGGATTCACACCCCTTGACTTTTTCCACATTTTGTTGTGTTACAGCCTGAATTTAAAATGGATGAAATGTTGATTTTTTTTTGTCTCTGGCCTACACACAAGACCCCATAATGTCAAAGTGGAATTATGTTTTTATACATTTTTACAAATTAATAAAAAATGGAAAGCTGAAATGTCTTGAGTCAATAAGTATTCAACCCCTTTGTTATGACAACGCCTCGTAAAGAAGGGCAGCTATTGGTAGATGGGTAAAAAAAAAGCAGACATTGAATATCCCTTTGAGCAAGTTATTTATTACACTTTGGGTGGTGTATCAATACACCCAGTCACTACAAAGATACAGGTGTCCTTCCTAACTCAGTTGCCGGAGAGGAAGGAAACTGCTCAGGGATGTCACCATGAGGCCAATGGTGACTTTAAAACAGTTACAGAGTTTAATGGCTGTGATAGGAGAAAACTGAGGATGGATCCACAACATTGTAGTTACTCCACAACACTAACCCAATTGACAGAGTGAAAAGAAGGAAGCCTGTACAGAATAAAAATATTTAAAAACATGCATCCTAGCACTGAAGTAAAATGTGGCAAAACAATTAACTTTTTGTTCTGAATACAGTGTTATGTTTGGGGCAAATCCAATACAACACATTACTGAGTACCTCTCTCTCCATATTTTCAAGCATGGTGGTGGCTGCATCATGTTATGGGTATGCTTGTAATCATTAAGAACTGGGGAGTTTTTCAGGATAAGTAAGAAACCGAATGGAGCTAAGCACAGGCAAAATTCTAGAGGAAAACCTGGTTCAGTCTGCTTGCTTTCCACCAGACACTGGGAGATGAATTCACCTTTCAGCAGGACAATAACCTAAAACACAAGGCCAAATATACACTGGAGTTGCTTACCAAGAAGACAGTGAATGTTCCTGAGTGGCCGAGTTACAGTTTTGACTTAAATCTGCTTGACAATCTATGGCAAGACCTGAAAATGGCTGTCTAGCAATGATCAACAACCAACTTGACAGAGCTTGAAGAATAATGGGCAAAAATATTGTACAATCCAGGTGTGCAAAGCTCTTAGAGACTTACCCAGAAAGACGCACAGCTGTAATCACTGTCAAAGGTCATTCTTACATGCATTGACTCAGGGGTGTGAAAATGAGATATTTCTAAGATTTCTAAAAACATGTTTTGACTTTGTCCTCATGGGGTATTGTGTGTATATTTAAACTATTTTGAATTCAGGCTGTAACAACATGTGGAATAAGTCAAGGGGTATGAATACTTTCTGAAGGAACTGTAGCTTCAGCAAAGAGCGATTTCAATATTGCTTTTTATTGAACCATTATTTAACTAGACAAGTCAGTTAAGAACAAATTCTTATTTACAATGACGGCCTACCAAAAGGCAAAAGGCCTCCTGCGGGGACGTCCTATATATAGGACAAAACACACATCACGACAAGAGAGACACCAAAACACTACATAAAGAGAGACACCACAACACTACATAAAGAGAGACACCAAAACACCACATAAAGAGAGACGCCACAACACTACATAAAGAGGGACACCACAACACTACATAAAGAGAGACACCACAACACTACATAAAGAGAGACGCCACAACACTACATAAAGAGAGACACCACAACACTACATAAAGAGAGACACCACAACACTACATAAGAGAGACACCACAACACTACATAAAAACCAAAAGAGAGACACCACAACACTACATAAAGAGAGACACCACAACACTACATAAAGAGAGACCAACAACACTACATAAAGAGAGACGCCACAACACTACATAAAGAGAGACGCCACAACACTACATAAAGAGAGACACCACAACACTACATAAAGAGAGACACCACAACACTACATAAAGAGAGACACCACAACACTACATAAAGAGAGACGCCACAACACTACATAAAGAGAGACGCCACAACACTACATAAAGAGAGACACCACAACACTACATAAAGAGAGACACCACAACACTACATAGAGACACCACAACACTACATAAAGAGAGACACCACAACACTACATAAAGAGAGACGCCACAACACTACATAAAGAGAGACACCACAACACTTCATAAAGAGAGACGCCACAACACTACATAAAGAGAGACACCACAACACTACATAAAGAGAGACGCCACAACACTACATAAAGAGAGACACCACAACACTACATAAAGAGAGACCTAAGACAACAACACAGCATGGCAGCAACACATGACAACAACATGGCAGCAGCACAACATGGCAGCAGCACAACATGGCAGCAGCACAAAACATGGTACAACTATTATTGGGCAACAGACAACAGCACAAAGGCAAGAAGGTAGAGACAACAATACATTTGGCTGCTCAAAAGCGTAATCTAAAATCGAGTCAAAGAGATGCAAATATACAATATATACAATGTTCTGAAAATGTTTAATAGTTTCAAGCTAACTGAAATAAATACCTTTGATAGTTTCATCAATGTCTTTGCATAATTGATATAAGTCACTCCCACGTCCAACCACTCTTTCACCTAAAACAGAGCAATGAGCAGGAAAAATACTTGTTACTTGACAAACAACAGACTAGAAAACCTTTAATGAAACATGTTATTAATATAAATGTCTCACCGTCCAACACTCTGATGTTTGGGAACATCTCCAGAAGAATGTTTCTGTAGGACAAGTTCTTACACACTAAAAACCCAACCAGATTATGTCAGTATATATGTTTTGAACTTGAAGCATGAATAGTTTCTAAAAAACCACCTAAATGTAATGGAATGACTGACCTGGGTTGGTGTAGTTATAGGTGTTGTCTTTCAGGCGAATATTCTCCAGCTTCCTCAACGACTGAAGGCAGTGGATGTTGTCAATACTGTTGATTAAAAACAAAGACAACTTTAATACGCAAAACAGTCTCAAGACTGATCATTCTAAAGTGAGATGTTTTAAGACAATTAATGATGCCTAACCATACCATTCACATTGTAAGAATGACCTGTTAATAGACCTGTTAATAGACCTGTTAATAGACCTGTTAATAGACCTGTTAATAGACCTGTTATTAGACCTGTTAATAGACCTGTTAATAGACCTGTTAATAGACCTGTTAATAGACCTGTTAATATACCTGTTATTAGACCTGTTATTAGACCTGTTAATAGACCTGTTAATAGACCTGTTATTAGACCTGTTAATAGACCTGTTAATAGACCTGTTAATAGACCTGTTAATAGACCTGTTAATAGACCTGTTAATATACCTGTTATTAGACCTGTTATTAGACCTGTTAATAGACCTGTTAATAGACCTGTTAATAGACCTGTTATTAGACCTGTTAATAGACCTGTTATTAGACCTGTTAATAGACCTGTTAATAGACCTGTTATTAGACCTGTTATTAGACCTGTTAATAGACCTGTTAATAGACCTGTTATTAGACCTGTTAATAGACCTGTTATTAGACCCGTTATTAGACCTGTTAATAGACCTGTCCTGTTAATAGACCTGTTAATAGACCTGTTAATAGACCTGTTAATAGACCTGTTAATAGACCTGTTATTAGACCTGTTATTAGACCTGTTAATAAACCTGTTAATAGACCTGTTATTAGACCTGTTATTAGACCTGTTAATAGACCTGTTAATAGACCTGTCCTGTTAATAGACCTGTTAATAGACCTGTTATTAGACCTGTTAATAGACCTGTTAATAGACCTAATAATAATAATAATATGCCATTTAGCAGACGCTTTTATCCAAAGCGACTTACAGTCATGCGTGCATACATTTTTGTGTATGGGTGGTCCCGGGGATCGAACCCACTACCTTGGCGTTACAAGCGCCGTGCTCTACCAGCTGAGCTACAGAGGACCTGTTAATAGACCTGTTATTAGACCTGTTAATAGACCTGTTAATAGACCTGTTATTAGACCTGTTATTAGACCTGTTAATAAACCTGTTAATATACCTGTTATTAGACCTGTTATTAGACCTGTTAATAGACCTGTTAATAGACCTGTTAATAGACCTGTTAATAGACCTGTTAATAGACCTGTTATTAGACCTGTTATTAGACCAGTTGTTAGACCTGTTATTAGACCTGTTATTAGACCTGTTAATAGACCTGTTAATAGACCTGTTAATAGACCTGTTAATAGACCTGTTAATAGACCTGTTATTAGACCTGTTATTAGACCTGTTAATAGACCTGTTATTAGACCTGTTATTAGACCTGTTATTAGACCTGTTATTAGACCTGTTAATAGACCTGTTATTAGACCTGTTAATAGACCTGTTATTAGACCTGTTAATAGACCCGTTAATAGTCCTGTTAATAGACCTGTCCTGTTAATAGACCTGTTAATAGACCTGTTATTAGACCTGTTAATAGACCTGTTATTAGACCTGTTATTAGACCTGTTAATAGACCTGTTATTAGACCTGTTAATAGACCTGTTAATAGACCTGTTTATTAGACCTGTTAATAGACCTGTTAATAGACCTGTTAATAGACCTGTTATTAGACCTGTTAATAGACCTGTTAATAGACCTGTTAATAGACCTGTTAATAGACCTGTTATTAGACCTGTTAATAGACCTGTTAATAGACCTGTTAATAGACCTGTTAATAGACCTGTTATTAGACCTGTTAATAGACCTGTTATTAGACCTGTTAATAGACCTGTTATTAGACCTGTTAATAGACCTGTTAATAGACCTGTTATTAGACCTGTTATTAGACCTGTTAATATATTTACCTGGATATGACATCACAGTACTGTAAATAGTAAATACATATTTACCTGGATATGACATCACAGTACTGTAAATAGTAAATACATATTTACCTGGATATGACATCACAGTACTGTAAATAGTAAATACATATTTACCTGGATATGACATCACAGTACTGTAAATAGTAAATACATATTTACCTGAATATGATATCACAGTACTGTAAATAGTAAATACATATTTACCTGGATATGACATCACAGTACTGTAAATAGTAAATACATATTTACCTGGATATGACATCACAGTACTGTAAATAGTAAATACATATTTACCTGGATATGAGGTTTCCAGCCACATTTATGCTCTGTAAACTGTCACAGCTGGAAATGGCTTCTGGAAGCAGACAAAACACAAAAACATTTAAAGCTGGAATCGTTCACGGGGAAACTGCCATGTCCGTTTGGAATATTACAACAACAAAGAGGTTACTGCAAACAGCGACCCATGCTGCGTGACGCTCCTCACCTCCGTTCGTCCACACAACAAAAACAATAAAGGCGGTGGGGCGACCAGTGGCGCTGTTTCCCCTACTATGGATTCCATCTTTAAAGACACGTATGTGCATACCATCATAGTGGACCACCAATCTGACATCTCCACACACATCACACTTGATTTATACTATATCTGTATTGTAATAGCACAATGGAAACAGTGAACGAATGCATCCCATGACAGTTTCACATGCAGCTGTGGAAACAGTGAACGAATGCATCCCATGACAGTTTCACATGCAGTTGTGGAAACAGTGAACGAATGCATCCCATGACAGTTTCACATGCAGTTGTGTATTGTAATATTCTGTACCTAAGTTAGAGATCCTGTTGGCTGACACATTGAGTATCTTTAGTAGTCTCAGAGAGGAGAGAGGACCCAGGTTAGTGATGTTGTTACCAGACAGATCCAGTCTCTCCAGATTGATACACTCCCCGATACAGCCTAGATCATAGATCCCTGGAGGACAGACAATCACAGGACACGCCCTCTTGTTACAAAACCTTCACAGCCAGCTGATACTGCAGCGCACCACCACAGGCCTTACAATGAAGCTACAATATCAAGCTGGAGACAAGCTATGAACCCTCATGATGTGAAGCAGCCAAGATGCGATGACAACAACAGACTGTCCTAGCGAGCGTCTGGTTCTGGCTAGATTACAAGCTGACAATGATGTAATCTGATTTTACCGAGACCTCGGAGCTTCAGGAACAGAATAGATTCCAGATCAAACTCTCCGGTCCGGGACTTCAGCAGCACCGCCGTCACCGTGGAGACTCTCTCGGTTTCTGGGATATAAAGGGGGAGAAGAAGAACATACAACTAGTTAACCTGTCTATCGTAGTCAGAGTACTAGTTAACCTGTCTATTGTAGTCAGAGAGTGGAGGATGTCTGCTCTGGAACACCACTAGTTAACCTGTCTATTGTAGTCAGAGAGTGGAGGATGTCTGCTCTGGAACACCACTAGTTAACCTGTCTATTGTAGTCAGAGTGGAGGATGTCTGCTCTGGAACACCACTAGTTAACCTGTCTATTGTAGTCAGAGTGGAGGATGTCTGCTCTGGAACACCACTAGTTAACCTGTCTATTGTAGTCAGAGTGGAGGATGTCTGCTCTGGAACACCACTAGTTAACCTGTCTATTGTAGTCAGAGTGGAGGATGTCTGCTCTGGAACACCACTAGTTAACCTGTCTATTGTAGTCAGAGTGGAGGATGTCTGCTCTGGAACACCACTAGTTAACCTGTCTATTGTAGTCAGAGTGGAGGATGTCTGCTCTGGAACACCACTAGTTAACCTGTCTATTGTAGTCAGAGTGGAGGATGTCT
>LR778278.1:15554309-15638013 GCA_902810595.1 Coregonus sp. 'balchen' | reverse complement strand
AAACGCAGCACAAAACACATATTAGACAGCAGGGATCTTAATCCAGTAGGGGATTGTCTTTGCTGCTCTTACCAACACGCTTGAGCTTGCAAGCTAACGTTAGCCACTTAGCTAACATTAGCAATTTAGCAAAACCCAGCTGGAGAGAATTTATTTGGCTTAGATAATTAAATTAATAGTTATAAGATATATAGCTGGCAAACATCAGGATAATTGTAAGTGTAACTTGATCACCTCACCTTGTGCTTCTTTGTAAACACACGTGACTGGCTCAAACTGCTGTTTTGGGAAACTGGTACTGGTAAACTTGAAAAATAATCTAACAGGCGAAATGATGAACGCGATCTGCTTGGTCTATTATCTAGTGCACAAATTGACTGCAGGTATTGGAAAATCATCCTGATGGGATTTTATACGGTATACTGCCCAACCCTATAACTAACCCACTTGGACAACAGGAACACCTACATGAGAATGCTATTCGTTGACTACAGCTCAGTGTTCAACACCGTAGTGCCCTCGAAGTTCATCACTAAGCTAAGGTCCCTGGGACTAAACACCTCCCTCTGCAACTGGATCCTGGACTTCCTGACGGGCCGCCCCCAGGTGGGAAGGGTAGGTAACAAGACATCCGCCACGCTGACCCTCAACACGGGGGCCCCTCAGGGGTGCGTGCTCAGTCCCCTCCTGTACTCCTTGTTCACCCATGACTGCATGGCCAGGCACGACTCCAACACCATCATTAAGTTTTCCGACAACACGACGGTGGTAGGCCTGATCACTGACTACGATGAGACAGCCTATAGGGAAGAGGTCAGAGACCTGGCCGTGTGGTGTTTCAGGAAGACAAAGGAGCTGATCGTGGACTACAAGAAAAGGAGGACCGATCACAACCTCATTCACATCGAACGGGGCAGTAGTGGAGCGGGTTGAGAGCTTCAGGTTCCTCAGTGTCTACATCACTAAGGATCTATCATGGTTCACACACACCCACACAGTCGTGAAGAGGGCACAACGATGCCTCTTCCCCCTCAGGAGGCTGAAAAGATTTGGCATGGGCCCTCAGATCCCCAAACATTTCTACAGCTGCACCATTGAGAGCATCTTGACTGGCTGCATCACCGCCTGGTATGGAACTGCTCTGCCTCCGACCATAAGGCAATACAGAGGGTACCTGCACTGACTCTATGCACACACACTGGAGTCTACCTACACACTCACACACACTGGAGTCTACCTACACACTCACACACACTGGAGTCTACCTACACACTCACACACACTTACACGGACACTCCAAAACACACACACACACACACTACATACACCCACACACACATAACATGCACACACATGCATACTGACGCCACACTCACAAACACTTTCACAGTCAACATATACGCTGCTGCTAGTCTCTTTAACCCTACCCACTTATATGTGCAGGGCATGCCTTCAGAAAGTATTCAGGCACCTTGACTTTTGTTGTGTAACAGGCAGCCTGATTTTAAAATTGATTACATTTAGATATTTGTTTCACTGGCCTACACACAATAGCCCATAATGTCAAAGTGGAATTATGTTTTTCTAAATTTCAACAAAATAATAAAAAATGAAACGCTGAAAAATCTTGAGTCAATAAGTATTCAACCCCTTTGTTAAGTTAACGAGTAAAAATGTGCACAAGTCACATAATAAGTTGTATGTGCAATAATAGTGTTTAACATTATTTCTGAATGACTACCTCATCTCTGTACCCCACACATACAATTATCTGTAAGGTTCCTCAGTCG
This sequence comes from Coregonus sp. 'balchen', assembly GCA_902810595.1. NCBI lineage: Eukaryota > Metazoa > Chordata > Actinopteri > Salmoniformes > Salmonidae > Coregonus > Coregonus sp. 'balchen'. The sequence goes on along the minus strand of LR778278.1, from coordinate 15,636,223 downwards.
AGCAGTGAATTTCAAACACAGATTCAACCACAAAGACCAGGGAGGTTTTCCAATGACTCACAAAGAAGGGCACCTATTGGTAGATGACAAAAAACCAAAATAACCCTGAATAACCCTTTGAGCATGGTGAAGTTATTCATTACACTTTGGATGGTGTATCAATACACCCAGTCCTTCCTAAATCCGTTGCCGAAGAGGAGAAAAACCACTCAGGGTTTTCACTATGGGTTCTAAGCTTTATGGAATCTCAGGGTTTTGTCTCCATGGGTTCTAAGCTTTATGGAATCTCAGGGTTTTCACCATGGGTTCTAAGCTTTATGGAATCTCAGGGTTTTCACCATGGGTTCTAAGCTATATGGAATCTAAGGGTTTTCACCATGGGTTCTAAGCTATATGGAATCTCAGGGTTGTCTCCATGGGTTCTAAGCTTTATGGAATCTCAGGGTTTTCACCATGGGTTCTAAGCTATATGGAATCTCAGGGTTTTCACCATGGGTTCTAAGCTTTATGGAATCTCAGGATTTTCACCATGGGTTCTAAGCTTTATGGAATCTCAGGGTTTTCACCATGGGTTCTAAGCTTTATGGAATCTCAGGGTTTTCACCATAGGTTCTAAGCTATATGGAATCTCAGGGTTTTCACCATGGGTTCTAAGCTTTATGGAATCTCAGGGTTTTCACCATGGGTTCTAAGCTTTATGGAATCTCAGGGTTTTCACCATGGGTTCTAAGCTATATGGAATCTCAGGGTTTTCACCATGGGTTCTAAGCTTTATGGAATCTCAGGATTTTCACCATGGGTTCTAAGCTTTATGGAATCTCAGGGTTGTCTCCATGGGTTCTAAGCTTTATGGAATCTCAGGGTTTTCACCATGGGTTCTAAGCTTTATGGAATCTCAGGGTTTTCACCATGGGTTCTAAGCTTTATGGAATCTCAGGGTTTTCACCATGGGTTCTAAGCTTTATGGAATCTCAGGGTTTTCACCATGGGTTCTAAGCTTTATGGAATCTCAGGGTTTTCACCATGGGTTCTAAGCTTTATGGAATCTCAGGGTTGTCTCCATGGGTTCTAAGCTTTATGGAATCTCAGGGTTTTCACCATGGGTTCTAAGCTATATGGAATCTCAGGGTTTTCACCATGGGTTCTAAGCTTTATGGAATCTCAGGGTTTTCACCATGGGTTCTAAGCTATATGGAATCTCAGGGTTTTCACCATGGGTTCTAAGCTTTATGGAATCTCAGGGTTTTCACCATGGGTTCTAAGCTTTATAGAATCTCAGGGTTTTCACCATGGGTTCTAAGCTTTATGGAATCTCAGGGTTTTCACCATGGGTTCTAAGCTTTATGGAATCTCAGGGTTTTCACCATGGGTTCTAAGCTTTATGGAATCTCAGGGTTGTCTCCATGGGTTCTAAGCTATATGGAATCTCAGGGTTTTCACCATGGGTTCTAAGCTTTATGGAATCTCAGGGTTTTCACCATGGGTTCTAAGCTATATGGAATCGCAGGGTTTTCACCATGGGTTCTAAGCTTTATGGAATCTCAGGGTTTTCACCATGGGTTCTAAGCTATATGGAATCTCAGGGTTTTCACCATGGGTTCTAAGCTTTATGGAATCTCAGGGTTTTCACCATGGGTTCTAAGCTTTATGGAATCTCAGGGTTTTCACCATGAGTTCTAAGCTTTATGGAATCTCAGGGTTTTCACCATGGGTTCTAAGCTTTATGGAATCTCAGGGTTTTCACCATGGGTTCTAAGCTTTATGGAATCTCAGGGTTGTCTCCATGGGTTCTAAGCTATATGGAATCTCAGGGTTTTCACCATGGGTTCTAAGCTTTATGGAATCTCAGGGTTTTCACCATGGGTTCTAAGCTTTATGGAATCTCAGGGTTGTCTCCATGGGTTCAAAGCTTTATGGAATCTCAGGGTTTTCACCATGGGTTCTAAGCTTTATGGAATCTCAGGGTTGTCTCCATGGGTTTTAAGCTTTATGGAATCTCAGGGTTTTCACCATGGGTTCTAAGCTATATGGAATCTCAGGGTTTTCACCATGGGTTCTAAGCTATATGGAATCTCAGGGTTGTCTCCATGGGTTCTAAGCTTTATGGAATCTCAGGGTTTTCACCATGGGTTCTAAGCTTTATGGAATCTCAGGGTTGTCTCCATGGGTTCTAAGCTTTATGGAATCTCAGGGTTGTCTCCATGGGTTCTAAGCTTTATGGAATCTCAGGGTTGTCTCCATGGGTTCTAAGCTTTATGGAATCTCAGGGTTGTCTCCATGGGTTCTAAGCTTTATGGAATCTCAGGGTTGTCTCCATGGGTTCTAAGCTATATGGAATCTCTTAAGAAGGTACCAAGGATCATTTTGCTATTTGATTTTGAATTTAAAGACCCCTTGAAGTATACTTTTTTTTTGGGGGGGGGGGGGGGGGGGGGGCTTGCTGCAATTAGCCCAAACTGTTCGGACGCTACAGACAGAAGTTAGCAGATCGGCTGTACCGACTTCAGACGAGTCCCAAGACGCTTGTGGGGGTCGTAGAGAAAAACGGAGAAAACCATTGTGTTCGTGAGAGTCTCATCCTTCCATAGAGGGGTAATAGTTAATAGTTTAACTAGTTTGTAGTCCAAACCATTCGGACGCTACAGACGGCGGAGTGATGCCAGGAAAATAACCTCTCTAACCTTAACGTCAACAAAACGAAGGAGCTGATCGTGGACTTCAGGAGACAGCAGAGGGAGCACGCCCCCATCCACATCGACGGGACCGCAGTGGAGAAGGTGAAAAGCTGACCGGGGGCACACTGCCCTTCAGGACACCTACAGCACCCGAGCCACTGCCTGTTCACCCCGCTATCATCCAGAAGCTGGGACCGAGAGAATGAAAAACAGCTTCTATCGGAAGGCCATCAGACTGTTAAATAGCCATCACTAGCCGGCTACCACCCGGTTACTCAACCCTGCACCTTAGAGGCTGCTGCCCTAAATACAGTGGGGGAAAAAAGTATTTAGTCAGCCACCAATTGTGCAAGTTCTCCCACTTAAAAAGATGAGAGAGGCCTGTAATTTTCATCATAGGTACACGTCAACTATGACAGACAAAATGAGAATTATTTTCTCCAGAAAATCACATTGTAGGATTTTTTATGAATTTATTTGCAAATTATGTTGGAAAATAAGTATTTGGTCACCTACAAACAAGCAAGATTTCTGGCTCTCACAGACCTGTAACTTCTTCTTTAAGAGGCTCCTCTGTCCTCCACTCGTTACCTGTATTAATGACACCTGTTTGAACTTGTTATCAGTATAAAAGACACCTGTCCACAACCTCAAACATTCACACTCCAAACTCCACTATGGCCAAGACCAAAGAGCTGTCAAAGGACACCAGAAACAAAATTGTAGGCCTGCACCAGGCTGGGAAGACTGAATCTGCAATAGGTAAGCAGCTTGGTTTGAAGAAATCAACTGTGGGAGCAATTATTAGGAAATGGAAGACCACTGATAATCTCCCTTGATCTGGGGCTCCACGCAAGATCTCACCCTGTGGGGTCAAAATGATCACAAGAACGGTGAGCAAAAATCCCAGAACCACACGGGGGGACCTAGTGAATGACCTGCAGAGAGCTGGGACCAAAGTAACAAAGCCTACCATCAGTAACACACTACGCCGCCAGGGACTCAAATCCTGCAGTGCAAGACTTGTCCCCCTGCTTAAGCCAGTACATGTCCAGGCCCGTCTGAAGTTTGCTAGAGTGCATTTGGATGATCCAGAAAAGGATTGGGAGAATGTCATATGGTCAGATGAAACCAAAATAGAACTTTTTGGTAAAAACTCAACTCGTCGTGTTTGGAGGACAAAGAATGCTGAGTTTCATCCAAAGAACACCATACCTACTGTGAAGCATGGGGGTGGAAACATCATGCTTTGGGGCTGTTTTCCTGCAAAGGGACCAGGACGACTGATCCGTGTAAAGGAAAGAATGAATGGGGCCATGTATCGTGAGATTTTGAGTGAAAACCTCCTTCCATCAGCAAGGGCATTCAAGATGAAACATGGCTGGGTCTTTCAGCATGACAATGATCCCAAACACACCGCCCAGGCAACGAAGGAGTGGCTTCGTAAGAAGCATTTCAAGGTCCTGGAGTGGCCTAGCCAGTCTCCAGATCTCAACCCCATAGAAAATCTTTGGAGGGAGTTGAAAGTCCGTGTTGCCCAGTGACAGCCCCAAAACATCACCGCTCTAGAGGAGATCTGCATGGAGGAATGGGCCAAAATACCAGCAACAGTGTGTGAAAACCTTGTGAAGACTTACAGAAAACGTTTGACCTGTGTCATTGCCAACAAAGGGTATATAACAAAGTATTGAGAAACTTTTGTTATTGACCAAATACTTATTTTCCACCATAATTTGCAAATAAATTCATAAAAAATTCTACAATGTGATTTCTGGATTTTTTTTCCTCATTTTGTCTGTCATAGTTGACGTGTACCTATGATGATAATTACAGGCCTCTCTCATCTTTTTAAGTGGGAGAACTTGCACAATTGGTGGCTGACTAAATACTTTTTTTCCCCACTGTATGTACAGACAAGGATATGGAAGGATATGAGTACAGTGGAGGTAAACCTAAGCGTTGGGTAACAATGAAAGAGATAGCATCACTGGAGGCACCGATTGAGCCTGTCTCCGCGTATATGGGGGGTTGGACAAAGGAGCTCTCTGAGACAGGTTGAGCAGGACTGGGGGCTCTACATTGAAAAAGTACAGCTAGAACTAACCGAAACAGCAATAGGCAAGGCATATTGACATGGGAGAGAGGCATAAAGCTGTCACAGGTGCTATTCGAGAGAGCTAAGACAACAGCAGGTAATGGCGACGAAGGTTTGAGCTGAGGCTAAACAGGATACTGTGTAAAGGAACAGTCCAGCAGGCATCAGCTGTGTAGCTGAGTGATCATAAGGTCCAGTGAACAGCGATAAGTGAGTCCGGGAGCAGTTCAGTGGCTGCTACAGCACAGGCGAGCTGGAGGCACGGCTGTTGATTGCGTATGCTACCGGGCCGGGGCTAGCAGATGGATCTTTGTCCGGTTGACAGAGAGGTAGATAGCTGGGAGATGGGCCTGGCTCGAGGCTAGCTCAAGGCTAACTGGGGTTAGCTTCACGACAGTGGTGATTAGCCAACAATGACAACATCCATTTGGTTGCAGCTAGCTAGTTGCGATGATCCGGTGTTAAGGTCCAGTGATTCAGTGATCAGACCGCTAACAGTGGGTAATAGCAAGTAGCTAGTTAGCTGGCTAGCTGGCTAGTTTCAGCCAGAGGTTCTGGATAAAAATGTATGAAGAAACAACAGAATCCGTTCCACATTGGGTGAGGCGGGTTGCAGGAAAGTATATTTAGTTAAAGGATGGAAAGTGAGATTGAGAAATATATACAAAAAAAGACAAAAAAACTAAAAACTGGCTATTTACATGAGGACACTACAGAGAACACGACCGCACTGCTACGCCATCTTGGAATCAATATTGTGTGTAGATGGGTGAGGAAAAAAATATTTATTCCATTTAGAATTCGGGCTGTAAGTCGAGGGGTATGAATACTTTCTGAAGGCACTGTAGATACCTCAATTACCTCGTACCCCTGCACATTGACTCAGTACTGGTACTCACTGTATATAGCCATGTTATTACCTGGTACCCCTGCACATTGACTCAGTACTGGTACTCCCTCTATATAGCCATGTTATTACCTGGTACTTCCCTGTATATAGTCATGTTATTACCTGGTACTCCCTGTATATAGCCATGAAATTACCTGGTACCCATGCAAATCGACTCAGTACTGGTACTCCTTGTATATAGCCATGTTATTACCTGGTACTCCCTGTATATAGTCATGTTATTACCTGGTACTTCCTGTATATAGTCATGTTATTACCTGGTACTCCCTGTATATGCCATGTAAATGTACTCCCTGTTATACCATGAAATTTACTGGTACCCTGTATATGCATGTATACCTGGTACTTCCTGTATATAGCCATGTTATTACCTGGTACTCCCTGTATATAGCCATGTTATTACCTGGTACTTCCTGTATATAGCATGTTATTACCTGGTACTCCCTGTATATAGTCATGTATTACCTGGTACTCCTGTATATGCCATGTATACCTGGTTCCCCTGTATATAGCCATGTTATTACCTGGTTCCTGTATATAGCCATGTTATTACCTGGTTCCCCTGTATATAGCCATGTTATTACCTGGTACTTCCTGTATATAGCCATGTTATTACCTTGTACTCCCTGTTTATAGCCATGTTATACCTGGTACTCCCTGTATATAGCCATGTTATTACCTGGTACTCCCTGTATATAGCCATGTTATTACATGGTTCCCCCTTTATATAGCCATGTTATTACCTGGTCCTCCTGTATATAGCCATGTTATTACCTGGTACTCCCTGTATATAGCCATGTTATTACCTGGTACTCCTGTTAATAGCCATGTTATTACCTGGTACTCCTGTATATAGCCATGTTATTACCTGGTACTCCCTGTATATAGCCATGTTATTACCTGGTACTTCCTGTATATAGCCATGTTATTACCTGGTATTTCCCTGTATATAGCCATGTAATTACCTGGTACTCCCTGTATATAGCCATGTTATTACCTGGTACTCCCTGTTATATAGCCATGTTATTACCTGGTACTTCCTGTATATAGCCATGTTATTACCTGGTACTCCCTGTATATAGCCATGTTATTACCTGGTACTCCCTGTATATAGCCATGTTATTACCTGGTACTCCCTGTATATAGCCATGTTATTACCTGTATGGTACTCCCTGTATATTGCCATGTATTACCTGGTACTCCTGTATATAGCCATGTTATTACCTGGTACTCCCTGTATATAGCCATGTTATTACCTGGTACTTCCCTGTATATAGCCATGTTATTACCTGGTACTCCCTGTATATAGCCATGTTATTACCTGGTACTTCCTGTATATAGCCATGTTATTACCTGGTACTCCCTGTATATAGCCATGTTATTTTCTACTCCCTGTATATAGCCATGTTATTTTTACTTGTTATTTTTATTCATTATTTACTGTGTCACTATTTCTATTTTTTTAATTAAAAAACTATATAATTTTTAACTCTGCATTGTTGGAAAAGGAGCCGTAAATAAGCATTTCACTGTTAGTCAACACCTGTTGTCCACGAAGCATGTGACAAATAAAATATGATTTGATTTTAAGATTAAAGAGGTGTTCCAGTGCAGACATCCTCCTCTTTCTGCCTCACTCACACTCTTCTTCTCCTTCTTCTTCTCCTTCTCCTTCTCCTCCTTCTTCTTCTTCTTCTTCTTCTTCTTCTTCTTCTTCTTCTTCTTCCAGAATCAGAAAGAGTCTCCAAGGTGACGGCTGTGCTACTGAAGTCCCGGACCGGAGAGTTTGATCTGGAATCTATTCTGTTCCTGAAGCTCCGAGGTCTTGGTAAGATCAGATGACATCATCAGCTTCTAATCTTTCTCTCTAGATAATAATACAAGACAGAAGTAATACTCTCTAGCTTCGTCTTGGTCATGATTAAGGCCTGCTAGCTTGTTGTTTAACCAGCAGGGCTGTCTTATGTCTGGGTTCTCCAGGGATCTATGATCTAGGCTGTATCGGGGAGTGTGTCAATCTGGAGAGACTGGATCTGTCTGGTAACAACATCACTAACCTGGGTCCTCTCTCCTCTCTGAGACTACTAAAGATACTCAATGTGTCAGCCAACAGGATCTCTAACTTAGGTACAGATTATTACCGTACAGATACTCAATGTGAAACTGTCATGGGATGCATTTGCTTCACTGTTTGCGTGTGTTGGTAGCCCACTGTTTGATGGTATGTAAACAGTGTCCCTCTAGCCTAAATGTCTTTCTGATTGGTCTGTTTTTAGAAGCCATTTCCATCTGTGATGGTTTACAGAGCCTAAATGTGGCTGGGAACCTCATATCCAGGTAAACATGTATTTACTATTTACAGTACTGTGATATCATATCCAGGTAAACATCTATTTACTATTTACAGTACTGTGACATCATATCCAGGTAAACATGTATTTACTATTTACAGTACTGTGATATCATATCCAGGTAAACATGTATTTACTATTTACAGTACTGTGATATCATATCCAGGTAAACATGTATTTACTATGTACAGTACTGTGATATCATATCCAGGTAAACATGTATTTACTATTTACAGTACTGTGATATCATATCCAGGTAAACATGTATTTACTATGTAATCCATACTGTGGACAGGAACAGTGTCTAATAACAGGTCTAATAACAGGTCTATTAACAGGTCTAATAACAGGTCTATTAACAGGTCTAATAAAAGGTCTAGTAGTAACAGGTTATTAACCAGTCTAAGGACACAGGTCTATTAACAGGTTCTATTAACAGGTCTACTGAAAGTTAATAACCGGTCTATTAAACAGGGTCTATTAACAGGTCTAATAAACAGGTATTCATAACAGTATAGTAACAGGTCTAATAACAGGTCTATAACAGGTCTAATTAAAAAGGTCTTAATAAAAGGTTCTATTACAGGTCTATTTAACAGGTCTATGAACAGGTATATAACAGGTATAGTAACCGGTAATAACAGGTCTATTAAACAGGTTAATAAAGGTCTAATAAAGGTCTAATAACAGGTCTAATAACAGGTCTATAACAGGTCTATTAACAGGTCTTATAACTAGGTCTAATAACAGTTATTAACAGGTTCAATAAAAGGTCTATTAACAGGTCTAATAACAGGTTATTAACAGGGCTATTACAATGTCTATTAACAGGTCTAATACAGGCTATTAACAGTCTAATAAAGGTCATTAACAGGGTCTAATAAACGCCAGCGTCTATTAAAAAAGGTATATTAACAGGTCTAATAAACAGCTCTAATAAAGGTCTATTATCAGGTCTATTAATCTGTGTTTCTAAAATAATGGTCTAATAACAGGTCTATTAACAGGGTCGTAAATAAAGGTCTATTAACGGTCTAATAACAGTCTAATAACAGGTTAATAACAGGACAGGTTATAAAGGTTATTCACAGGTCTTAATAACAGGTCTAATAAACAGGTAATTATCAGGTCTATTAACGTCTTAATAAACAGGTCTAATAACAGTCTATTAAACGGTTTAATAAAAGGTCTATAACTGGTCTATAACAGGTCTTATTAACAGGTCTAATAACAGGACAGGTCTATTAACAGGTATATTACAGGTCTAATAACAAGGTATAATAAAAGGGTCTATATCAGGTCTATTAACTGGTCCTAATAACAGGTCTAAGAACAGATATATTAACAGGGGTCTAATAAACAGGTTATTAACTGAGTCGTAATAACAGGTCTAATAACAGGTCGAAAAACAGGACAGGTCTATATAACAGTCTTATTAAACAGGTCTATTATCAACAGTCTTAATTACACACGGTCTAATACCACAGGTCTATTTAACAGGTCTAAAACAGGTTGCTATGAGAGGGTCTATTAAACATGGTCGAATAAAACAGGACAGGTCTAAACATTTTTGTCTATTAACAGGCTTAAACAGGTCTATTACAGGTATAATAGCAGTCTAATAACAGGTTCTATTAACAGGTATCAAAACAGGGTTCTATTAAAAGGTGCTATTAACTGGTCTAATAACAGTCTATTAGAAGTCTTCTAATAACAGGTCTATTTAACAGGTCTATGAACAGGGTCTATGAACAGGTCAAGAACAGGTCTAATAACATGTCTAACTAAACAGGTCTATAATAAACCAGGACAGGTCTAATAACATTGTCTATTAACAGGTATATAACAAGGTATATAAACAGGTCTAATAACAGGTCGACTTAACAGTATACTTAACTGGTCTAATAACAGCGTCTATTAACAGGTTAAGTAAACCGGTTCTAATAACAGGTCTATTAACAGGTTATTAACAGGTCTAATAACGGGACAGGTCAATAAAGGTTAATAACAGGACGGTTCTATTAACAGTGTCTAATAACAGGGTCTATTAACAGGTCTATTAACAGGTCATATTAACAGGCTAATAACAGTTCTATAAACAGGGCTCTAACAGGTCTACAAAAGGGTCTATTAACAGGTCGATTTAACAGGTCTTCTCATAACGGAAACAGGTCTAATAAAAGGTCTAATACAAGAAGGTCTATTAACAGGTCTCTTAACAGGTCTATAAACAGGTCTATTAAAAAGGCTACGAAACAGGTCTATAACGGTCGAATAAACAGGTTAGTAACAGGTCTAATAACGGTATTTACAGTCTAAATAACAGGTCTATTAAGGTCTATAGTAACAGGTCTATTAAAGTCGATATAACGGGACATGGTCGAATAACAAGGTCCTAATTAACGGACAGGGTCTATTAACAGGGTCTATAAGGTAAGGAACTAGACACGGACATGAATCATTCGTTGCGTGTGCTTTTAACACACTCATTGGCAGTTTTGTTGAAACAAGTCTTGGTGCTCTATTGTGTGTTAATGGATGCTAGCTTGTAGTTAGCTACGGAGTCATGAGCTATGGTTAGTGGAGCTACGTGTCTTGGCAGTGTATTCCGCCGTGACGGCGTTTTGTAGACACGAAGCCAGGGATAATTAGCGTTTTTTGAACAGAGTCAGAGTACAAAACAAGTAGCCATGCTTGTGAAGGGTTGTTGTAAGCACGAAGCCCTAGCTAGCTAGCCGTTCTTCAACAAAGCCAAACACAGTGGCCATGCTAGCTATTCACAGCACGACCAGCGAACGGCCGCCCTTTTCGTGCGGTTAGTAAGCTAATGACAATATACTTGTCCGAGTAGCCAATGTTGAATCAGTGCTGCGTCATGAAAGGAACTTGACACAGACACGAATGATCTGTTTAGTGTGTTATCACACTATTGGTGGTTTGCTGTGACCAAGTGTTTGTGCTTGGCTGTGTGTTACTGGATGCTGGCATGCTGGTTAGCTAGTTAACACACTATTGGTGGTTTGTTGTGAGTATTGGTGCTTAACTGTGTGTTAAACTGTGTGTTATTGGATGCTAGCATGCTAGTCAGCTATGGTGTCATAGTTGGCTAGCTGAATAAAGTGGGTTTGAGTTTATTCCTTTAAACATTGAACAACTGTTCAGTGAAACAATTTTAGTTTCTGAGGTAGAAGTTTTTGGTGAGGGAGGCCCCCCTCTCTCCTCTCCCAGATGCTTAGCTCATTTCATTCCGATCTCCTCTGCATTTTTGTAGCCATTTGCTACAGCCTGTCAACTATGCCTCTGCCTATCCCTGTTCTCTCGTCTCTGCACAGGCTACACAAACAACGCACAACACCGCGCGGCTGCTGCCTCTCCAACCTGGTGGTCCCTGCTCGCACCCCTCACCTGGAGTTCCAGGTCGCAGGCAGCCTCTGGAACTGCCGTTCTGCTGCCAACAAAGCTGACTTCATCCCAGCCTATGCCAACCTCCAGTCCCTCGACTTCCTGGCGCTGACGGAAACATGGATCACCACTGAAAACACGGCTACTCCTACTGCTCTCTCCTCGTCTGACCATGTGTTCTCGCATACCCCGAGAGCATCTGGTCAGAGGGGTGGTGGTACAGGAATCCTCATCTCTCCCAAGTGGACATTCTCAATTTTTCCCCTAACCCATCTGTCTATCTCCTCATTTGAATTCCATGCTGTCACAGTCACTAACCCATTTAAGCTTAATATCCTTGTCATCTATCGCCCTCCAGGTTCCCTTGGAGAGTTCATCAACGAGCTTGACGCCTTGATAAGTTCCTTTCCTGAGGATGGCTCACCCCTCACAGTTTTGGGGGATTTCAACCTCCCTATGTCCACGTTTGACTCATTTCTCTCTGCCTCCTTCTTTCCACTCCTCTCCTCTTTTGACCTCACCCTCTCACCGTCCCCCCCTACTCACAAGGCAGGCAATACGCTTGACCTCATCTTCACTAGATGCTGCTCCTCTACTAATCTCACTGCAACTCCCCTCCAAGTCTCCGACCACTACTTTGTTTCCTTTTCTCTCTCGCTCTCCTCCCACACTACTCACTCTGCCCCTACACAGATGGTAATGCGCCGCCGCAACCTTCGCTCTCTCTCTCCCACTACTCTCTCCTCTTCCATCCTATCATCTCTTCCCTCTGCTCAATCCTTCTCCCTCCAATCTCCTGATTCTGCCTCCTCAACCCTCCTCTCCTCCCTTTCTGCATCCTTTGACTCTCTGTGTCCCCTATCCTCCCGGCCGGCTCGGTCCTCCCCCCCAGCTCCGTGGCTTGATGACTCACTGCGAGCTCACAGAACAGAGCTCCGGGCAGCGGAGAGGAAATGGAAGAAAACTAAACTCCCTACCGACCTGGCATCTTTTCACTTCCCTCCTCTCTACATTTTCTTCATCTGTTTCTGCTGCTAAGGCCACCTTCTACCACTCTAAATTCCAAGCATCTACCTCTAACCCTAGGAAGCTCTTTGCCACATTTTCCTCCCTCCTGAATCCTCCTCCCCCCCCCCCCCCCCCCCTCCTCTCTCTCTGTGGATGACTTCGTCAACCACTTTGAAAAGAAGGTTGACGACATCCGATCCTCGTTTGTTAAGTCTAATAACACTGCTGGTCCTGCTCACAACTGCCCTACCCTATGCTTTGACTTCTTTCTCCCCTCTCTCTCTCCAGATAAAATCCTGCGACTTGTGACTGCAGGCCGCCCAACAACCTGCCCGCTTGACCCCATCCCCTCCTCCCTTCTCCAGACCATCTCCGGTGACCTTCTCCCCTACCTCACCTCGCTGATCAACTCATCCTTGACCGCTGGCCATGTCCCTTCCGTCTTCAAGAGAGCGAGAGTTGCTCCCCTGCTCAAAAAACCAACACTCGACCCCACTGATGTCAACAACTACAGACCAGTATCCCTTCTTTCTTTTCTTTCCAAAACTATTGAGCGTGCCGTCTTTAGCCAACTCTCTTGCTATCTCTCTCAGAATGACCTTCTTGATCCAAACCAATCAGGTTTTCAGGACTGGTCATTCAACTGAGACTGCTCTTCTCTGTGTCACGGAGACTCTCCGCACTGCTAAAGCTAACTCTCTCTCCTCTGCTCTTGTCCTTCTAGACCTGTCTGCTGCCTTTGATACTGTGAACCATCAGATCCTCCTCTCCACCCTCTCCGAGATGGGCATCTCCGGCGCGGCTCACTCCTGGATTGCGTCCTACCTGACCGGTCGCTCCTACCAAGTGGCGTGGCGGGAAGCTGTCTCCGCACCACGTGCTCTCACCACTGGTGTCCCCCAGGGATCGGTTCTGGGCCCTCTCCTTTTCTCCCTATACACCAAGTCACTTGGCTCTGTCATATCCTCACATGGTCTCTCCTATCATTGCTACGCTGACGATACACAACTAATCTTCTCCTTTCCCCCTTCTGATAACCAGGTGGCGAATCGCATCTCTGCATGTCTGGCAGACATATCAGTATGGATGACGGATCACCACCTCAAGCTGAACCCTGGCAAGACGGAGCTGCTCTTCCTCCCGGGGAAGGACTGCCCGTTCCATGATCTCGCCATCACGGTTGACAACTCCGCTGTGTCCTCCTCCCAGAGTGCGAAGAGCCTAGGCGTGACCCTGGACAACACCCTGTCGTTCTCCGCCAACATCAAGGCGGTGACCCGCTCCTGCAGGTTCATGCTCTACAACATTCGGAGAGTGCGACCCTGCCTTACACAGGAAGCGGCGCAGGTCCTGGTCCAGGCACTTGTCATCTCCCGTCTGGACTACTGCAACTCGCTGTTGGCTGGGCTCCCTGCCTGTGCCATTAAACCCCTACAACTCATCCAGAATGCCGCAGCCCGTCTGGTGTTCAACCTTCCCAAGTTCTCTCACGTCACCCCCCTCCTCCGCACACTCCACTGGCTTCCAGTTGAAGCTCGCATCCGCTACAAGACCATGGTGCTTGCCTATGGAGCAGTGAGGGGAACGGCACCTCTGTACCTTCAGGCTCTGATCAGTCCCTACACCCAAACGAGGACATTGCGTTCATCCACCTCTGGCCTGCTGGCTCCCCTTCCTCTGCGGAAGCACAGCTCCCGCTCAGCCCAGTCAAAACTGTTCGCTGCTCTGGCACCCCAATGGTGGAACAAGCTCCCTCACGACGCCAGGACAGCGGAGTCACTCACCACCTTCCGGAGACATTTGAAACCCCACCTCTTTAAGGAATACCTGGGATAGGATAAAGTATTCCTTCTAACCCCCCCCCCCCCCCCCCCCCCCCCACCCCCAAATTGTAAAGTGGTTATCCCACTGGCTATAGGGTGAACGCACCAATTTGTGAGTCGCTCTGGCTAAGAGCGTCTGCTAAATGACGTTAATGTGCCCTTGAGCAAGGCACTTAACCCTAATTGCTCCTGTAAGTCGCTCTGGTTAAGAGCGTCTGCTAAATGACTAAAATGTAAAAATGTAAATGTCTATTAACTGGTCTAATAACAGGTCTATTAACAGGTCTAATAACAGGTCTAATAACAGGTCTATTAACAGGTCTATTAACAGGTCTAATAACAGGTCTAATAACAGGTCTAATAACAGGACAGGTCTAATAACAGGTCTATTAACAGGTCTATTAACATGTCTATTAACAGGTCTATTAACAGGTCTATTAACAGGTCTATTAACAGGTCTAATAACAGGACAGGTCTATTAACAGGTATATTAACAGGTCTAATAACAGGTCTAATAACAGGTCTATTATCAGGTCTATTAACTGGTCTAATAACAGGTCTAATAACAGGTCTATTAACAGGTCTAATAACAGGTCTATTAACTGGTCTAATAACAGGTCTAATAACAGGTCTAATAACAGGTCTAATAACAGGACAGGTCTAATAACAGGTCTATTAACAGGTCTATTAACAGGTCTATTAACAGGTCTAATAACAGGTCTAATAACAGGTCTATTAACAGGTCTAATAACAGGTCTATTGAGAGGTCTATTAACATGTCGAATAACAGGACAGGTCTAATAACATGTCTATTAACAGGTCTAATAACAGGTCTATTAACAGGTCTAATAACAGGTCTAATAACAGGTCTATTAACAGGTCTATTAACAGGTCTAATAACAGGTCTATTAACAGGTCTATTAACTGGTCTAATAACAGGTCTATTAGCAGGTCTAATAACAGGTCTATTAACAGGTCTATTAACAGGTCTATTAACAGGTCTAATAACAGGTCTAATAACATGTCTAATAACAGGTCTAATAACAGGACAGGTCTAATAACATGTCTATTAACAGGTATATTAACAGGTCTATTAACAGGTCTAATAACAGGTCTATTAACAGGTATATTAACTGGTCTAATAACAGGTCTATTAACAGGTCTAATAACAGGTCTAATAACAGGTCTATTAACAGGTCTATTAACAGGTCTATTAACAGGTCTAATAACGGGACAGGTCTAATAACAGGTCTAATAACAGGACAGGTCTATTAACAGGTCTAATAACAGGTCTATTAACAGGTCTATTAACAGGTCTAATAACAGGTCTATTAACAGGTCTATTAACAGGTCTAATAACAGGTCTATTAACAGGTCTATTAACAGGTCTAATAACGGGACAGGTCTAATAACAGGTCTAATAACAGGACAGGTCTATTAACAGGTCTATTAACAGGTCTATTAACAGGTCTATTAACAGGTCTATTAACAGGTCTAATAACAGGTCTATTAACAGGTCTAATAACAGGTCTATTAACAGGTATAATAACAGGTCTATTAACAGGTCTATTAACAGGTCTATTAACAGGTCTAATAACGGGACAGGTCTAATAACAGGTCTAATAACAGGACAGGTCTATTAACAGGTCTATTAACTGGTCTAATAACAGGTCTATTAACAGGTCTAATAACAGGTCTAATAACAGGTCTATTAACAGGTCTATTAACAGGTCTATTAACAGGTCTAATAACAGGTCTAATAACAGGACAGGTCTAATAACAGGTCTATTAACAGGTCTAATAACATGTCTATTAACAGGTCTATTAACAGGTCTATTAACAGGTCTATTAACAGGTCTATTAACAGGTCTATTAACAGGTCTAATAACAGGTCTAATAACAGGTCTATTAACAGGTCTAATAACATGTCTAATAACAGGTCTAATAACAGGACAGGTCTATTAACAGGTCTATTAACATGTCTAATAACAGGTCTAATAACAGGACAGGTCTATTAACAGGTCTATTAACAGGTCTATTAACAGGTCTATTAACAGGTCTAATAACAGGTGTAATAACAGGTCTAATAACAGGTCTAATAACAGGTCTAATAACAGGTCTATTAACAGGTCTATTAACATGTCTAATAAACAGGTCTAATAACAGGACAGGTCTATTAACAGGTCTATTAACAGGTATATTAACAGGTCTATTAACAGGTCTAATAACAGGTCTAATAACAGGTCTAATAACAGGTCTATTAACAGGTCTATTAACATGTCTAATAACAGGTCTAATAACAGGACAGGTCTATTAACAGGTCTATTAACAGGTCTATTAACAGGTCTATTAACAGGTCTAATAACAGGTCTAATAACAGGTCTATTAACAGGTCTAATAACAGGTCTAATAACAGGTCTAATAACAGGTCTATTAACAGGTCTAATAACAGGTCTAATAACAGGTCTATTAACAGGTCTATTAACAGGTCTATTAACAGGTCTAATAACGGGACAGGTCTAATAACAGGTCTAATAACAGGACAGGTCTATTAACAGGTCTAATAACAGGTCTATTAACAGGTCTATTAACAGGTCTAATAACAGGTCTAATAACAGGTATATTAACAGGTCTATTAACAGGTCTATTAACAGGTCTAATAACAGGTCTAATAACATGTCTAATAACAGGACAGGTCTATTAACATGTCTAATAACAGGTCTAATAACAGGACAGGTCTATTAACAGGTCTAATAACAGGTCTATTAACAGGTCTATTAACAGGTCTATTAACAGGTCTATTAACAGGTCTAATAACAGGTCTATTAACAGGTCTAATAACAGGTCTAATAACAGGTCTATTAACAGGTCTATTAACAGGTCTATTAACAGGTCTAATAACAGGACAGGTCGAATAACAGGACTAATAACAGGTCTATTAACAGGTCTAATAACAGGTCGATTAACAGGTCTAATAACAGGACAGGTCTAATAACAGGTCTAATAACAGGACAGGTCTATTAACAGGTCTATTAACAGCTCTATTAACAGGTCTATTAACAGCTCTATTAACAGGTCTAATAACAGGTCTAATAACAGGTCTAATAACAGGACAGGTCTAATAACAGGTCTAATAACAGGTCTAATAACAGGTCTAATAACAGGACAGGTCTAATAACATGTCTAATAACAGGTCTATTAACAGGTCTATTAACAGGTCTATTAACAGGTCTATTAACAGGTCTATTAACAGGTCTAATAACAGGTCTAATAACAGGTCTATTAACAGGTCTAATAACAGGACAGGTCTAATAACAGGTCTAATAACAGGACAGGTCTATTAACAGGTCTATTAACAGGTCTAATAACAGGTCTATTAACAGCTCTATTAACAGGTCTAATAACAGGTCTAATAACAGGTCTAATAACAGGACAGGTCTAATAACAGGTCTAATAACAGGTCTATTAACAGGTCTAATAACAGGACAGGTCTAATAACAGGTCTAATAACAGGTCTAATAACAGGTCTATTAACAGGTCTATTAACAGGTCTATTAACAGGTCTATTAACAGGTCTATTAACAGGTCTAATAACAGGTCTATTAACAAGGTATATTAAACAGGTCTTTACAGTATATAACAGGTCTAATAACAGGGTCTAATTAACAGGTCTATAACAGGTCCTAATTACAGGTCTATTACGTCTAATGACAGGACAGGTCCTATTAACCTGGTCTATTAACAGGTCCTAATAAACATGGTCTAATAAAACAGGTCTTAATTACCAGGTAAAAGTATATTAAACAGGTCTAACTAACGGAGGTCTAATAACAGGTCGGAATATAAACAGGCTATAGTAACAGGTCTAATAACAGGTCTATTAACAGGTCTATTAACAGGTCTATTATAACAGGTCTTTAAACAGGTTCTAATAACAGGACAGGTCCTAATTAACAGGTCTATTAACAGGTCTATTAACAGGTCTATTAACAGGTCTACTTAAAAGGGTCGAATAACAGGTCTATTAACAGGTCTATTAACAGGATCTATAACAGGTCTATTAAACAGGTCTCATAACAGGTCTATTAACAGGTCTATTAACAGGTCTAATAACAGGTCTAATAACAGGTCTATTAACAGGTATATTAACAGGTCTATTAACAGGTCTAATAACAGGTCTATTAACAGGTATAATAACAGGTCTATTAACATGTCTAATAACAGGACAGGTCTATTAACAGGTCTATTAACAGGTCTAATAACAGGTCTAATAACAGGTCTATTAACAGGTCTATTAACAGGTCTAATAACAGGTCTATTAACAGGTCTATTAACAGGTCTATTAACAGGTCTAATAACAGGTCTAATAACAGGTATATTAACAGGTCTATTAACAGGTCTATTAACAGGTCTAATAACAGGTCTAATAACAGGTATATTAACAGGTATATTAACAGGTCTATTAACAGGTCTAATAACAGGTCTATTAACAGGTCTAATAACAGGTCTATTAACATGTCTAATAACAGGACAGGTCTATTAACAGGTCTATTAACAGGTCTAATAACAGGTCTAATAACAGGTCTATTAACAGGTATATTAACAGGTCTATTAACAGGTCTATTAACAGGTCTAATAACAGGTCTAATAACAGGTCTATTAACAGGTCTATTAACAGGTCTAATAACAGGTCTATTAACAGGTCTAATAACAGGTCTATTAACAGGTCTATTAACAGGTCTATTAACAGGTCTAATAACAGGACAGGTCTAATAACAGGTCTATTAACAGGTCTATTAACAGGTCTATTAACAGGTCTATTAACAGGTCTAATAACAGGTCTATTAACAGGTCTAATAACAGGTCTATTAACAGGTCTAATAACAGGTCTAATAACAGGTCTAATAACAGGTCTAATAACAGGTCTAATAACAGGTCTAATAACAGGTCTATTAACAGGTCTATTAACAGGACAGGTCTAATAACAGGTCTAATAACAGATCTAATAACAGGTCTTAGCAGTGGGTTAGCAGTGGGTTAGCAGTGGGTTAGCAGTGGGCTAGCAGTGGGCTAGCAGTGGGCTAGCAGTGGGTTAGCAGTGGGTTAGCAGTGGGTTAGCAGTGGGTTAGCAGTGGGTTAGCAGTGGGCTAGCAGTGGGTTAGCAGTGGGTTAGCAGTGGGTTAGCAGTGGGCTAGCAGTGGGTTAGCAGTGTATGTGCACATTCTTAAAATGTGAATGCTCTGGTAAACATAATTTGTATGCATTACATTTGCAAATAAACTAAATGTATTGTCTTAACCTCTCACTGTAGAATGATCAGTCTAGAGACTGTTTGAGGTATTAAAAGTTGTCTGTTTTTAATTATCAACAGCATTGACAACATCCACTGCCTTCAGTCGTTGAGGAAGCTGGAGAATATTCGCCTGAAAGACAACACCTATAACTACACCAACCCAGGTCAGTCATTCCGCGACCTGGGGCGGCAGGTAGCTTAGTGGTTAAGAGCGTTGTGCCAGTAACTGAAAGGTCGCTGGTTCTAATCCCCAAGCCGACTAGGTGAAAAATCTGTCGATGTGCCCTTGAGCAAGGCACTTAACCCTAATTGCTCATGTAAGTCGCTCTGGATAAGAGCGTCTGCTAAATGACCAAAAAAATAAAATAAAAAAAATAAAAATAAATCCATTACATTGTTGTTGTTTTTTAAATGACTAATGCTTGAAGTACAGATGGTTTAATAATGTGTTGTTTTTGTTTTTCAGTCTGTAAGAACTCATCGTACAGAAACATTCTGCTGGAGATGTTCCCTAACATCAGAGTGTTGGATGGTGAGACATTTATATTAATAACATTCTGCTGGAGATGTTCCCTAACATCAGAGTGTTGGATGGTGAGACATTTATATTAATAACATTCTGCTGGAGATGTTCCCTAACATCAGAGTGTTGGATGGTGAGACATTTATATTAATAACATTCTGCTGGAGATGTTCCCTAACATCAGAGTGTTGGATGGTGAGACATTTATATTAATAACATTCTGCTGGAGATGTTCCCTAACATCAGTGTTGGATGGTGAGACATTTATATTAATAACATTCTGCTGGAGATGTTCCCTAACATCAGTGTTGGATGGTGAGACATTTATATTAATAACATTCTGCTGGAGATGTTCCCTAACATCAGTGTTGGATGGTGAGACATTTATATTAATAACATTCTGCTGGAGATGTTCCCTAACATCAGAGTGTTGGATGGTGAGACATTTATATTAATAACATTCTGCTGGAGATGTTCCCTAACATCAGTGTTGGATGGTGAGACATTTATATTAATAACATTCTGCTGGAGATGTTCCCTAACATCAGAGTGTTGGATGGTGAGACATTTATATTAATAACATTCTGCTGGAGATGTTCCCTAACATCAGTGTTGGATGGTGAGACATTTATATTAATAACATTCTGCTGGAGATGTTCCCTAACATCAGAGTGTTGGATGGTGAGACATTTATATTAATAACATTCTGCTGGAGATGTTCCCTAACATCAGTGTTGGATGGTGAGACATTTATATTAATAACATTCTGCTGGAGATGTTCCCTAACATCAGAGTGTTGGATGGTGAGACATTTATATTAATAACATGCTTCAATAGAGGTTTTAAAGTCCAGTGTTTGTCAAGTTACAATGATCTGTCCTGCTCACTGTTGTGTTTTAGGTGAAAGAGTGGTTGGACGTGGGAGCGATTTATATCAATTATGCAAAGACATTGATGAAACTATCAAAGGTATTTCTTACTAGCTTGCAACTATTTAACATTTTCAGAACAGAGAAGAACTAGATTGGACTTTTGAGCAGCCAAATGTATTGAAATGGAGTGACCATATGGTCTTTGCTGAAGGTATATTTGACAACTGTAAAATAGTGTTTGACCCAGAATGTCCTCTTATGTCCCTGTTCAGATGGTTTCTATAGGAATGGCCAGCTACCAGAGCTGCCTGACTGTAAGCCCTGGGTCGACAACGACTTCTGGGAGATCAAGAGATCCAACAACGCCATTATAGACGAGGCCTACAAACAATTCAATGGTGAGAATACGTCCATAATGTGTTATTATAAATGTTACATACATTAACGTTACATGAATATTAAATAGACTGTACTTAACTGGAACTAATACAATAATGTACGTTTGAATAGCTTCCCATCTTCCTAATGGGTCATTCCACCTCAAAAAGCACAAGAAAGTGGATTTCGACACCCACCATCTCAGATTGTTCTGAAATTGTTTCTGTTTTTAGAAACAGATAAGATTAGCATTCCTGCAACATTCTTTTGTTGAAATATTATTTGATCTCTGAAAAATTAAGCTAATTGATTGCACCCAAATTCACCATTTTAATTTATAGGATTCATATAATATTCAATAAATATAGTACCTAACATCAAATTTGGACCAAACATTTTTCTAACAATGAGTTAGAGTAAAAAAAATGATAAGTTACAAAAATGAAAAAAAAAAAAAAAAAAAAAAAAAATGATTAAAGAGCAGCAGTATTGTTTCTTCATCCAATGTAATGTATTGGGGGGGACAGCACCATCTAGCAGTCAGAACCTTGTAATAATATGGAGCTGCTGCTTGGAGTATTGTTTCTTCATCCTATGTAATGTATTCTCAGTGAATTTGGTGATGTTTTTTTTTTCCCCTGTTCAGAGAAATTAGTCATTGAAGTTGTTAGGTTTATGTCCATTCCTACATCCTGATATTACAAGGTTCTGACTGCTAGATGGTGCTGTCCCCCTCCCCATGTTAAAGGGATAGTTCACCCACATGACAAAAACACGTTGGTTTCCTCACCCTGTCAGCAGTCTATGGACAAGGTATGACAGCAATCCATGCTTTGGTTTAGTTGTTTACTGTTTCAAATGCTAACTTTTTAGCATTTGTGGCACTAATCCAATGCAAGTCAATGGTACCTACACTGAGCATACAAAACATTATGAACACCTGCTCTTTCCATGACAGACTGACCAGGTGAATCCAGGTGAAAGCTATGATCCCTTATTGATGTCACCTGTTAAATCCACTTCATCGGTGTAGATGAAGGGGAGGAGACAGGTTGAGACATGGATTGTGTATGTGTGCCATTCAGAGGGTGAATACTAGGGGTGTGTAGAACATGGTCCTCTGTAGAACATGGTCCTCTGTAGAACATGGTCCTCTGTAGAACATGGTCCTCTGTAGTAGGGCTGTGCCGACATGGTCAATATCATATTCCTAATTGTATCCGTAAATTGACAGTTGATAGTCGGATCGGATGATACTCTGAAACATCTTAAGTGTTTTAATATGCCTAAGTAGATGTTCGCAAAATACCTCCCTGCACGTCCTCACTGCAAAACAGCTGCAGATTAGGAGCAGCGCGCTGAGGGGTTAGGGGGTGTAGCCTGTGTGTCCTCAACTTGCAGCCAAGTTAGCTGTCACTCACTGGATTTAACAGGTGACAGCAATAAGGGATCAGAGCTTTCACCTGGATTCACCTGGTCAGTCTATGTCATGGAAAGAGCAGGTCTTCTTAATGTTTTGTATACTCAGTGTAGGTACCATTGACTTGCATTGGATTTGTGCCACAAATGCAAAAAAGTTAGCATTTGAAACAGTACAACTACAATGACTAATTTCTCTGAACGGAGGGAAAAAAACATCACCAAATTCACTGAGAATACATTACATAGGATGAAGAAACAATACTCCAAGCAGCAGCTCCATACAGTGCCTTGCAAAAGTATTCATCCCCCTTGGCATTTTTTAAATTTTGTTGCATTACAACCTGTAATTTAAATTGATTTTTATTTGGATTTCATGTAATGGACATACACAAAATAGTCCAAATTGGTGAAGTGAAATTAAAATAATAACAAATTCTAAAAAATAAATAACGGAAAAGTGGTGCGTGCATATGTATTCACCCCTTTGCTATGAAGCCCCTAAATAAGATCTGGTGCAACCAATTACCTTCAGAAGTCACATAATTAGTTAAATAAAGTCCACTTGTGTGCAATCTAAGTGTCACATGATCTGTCACATGATCTCAGTATATATACACCTGTTCTGAAAGGCCCCAGAGTCTGCAACACCACTAAGCAAGGGGCACCACCAAGCAAGCGGCACCATGAAGACCAAGGAGCTTTCCAAACAGGTCAGGGACAAGGTTGTGGAGAAGTACAGATCAGGGTTGGGTTATAAAAAAATATCTGAAACTTTGAACATCCCACGGAGCACCATTAAATCCATTATTAAAAAATTGAAAGAATATGGCACCAGAACAAACCTGCCAAGAGAGGGCCGCCCACCAAAACTCAAGGTCCAAGGAGGGCATTAATAATTTTGGGGGTGGAAAATTTACCAAGGGGGGTGAATAATTTCACAAGCCACTATACTACTTGTCAGACATAGAGAACTGATACTGTATACTCGTTGTTGGGGTGGTGTTGGAGTGGAATGTGGGGGGGTCCTTAGGTGGCTTTACTTTGGATTCCTCATGTCTAACTCATTGTAAGAAAAATATTTGGTCCAAATTGGATGTTAGGTATGATATTTATTGAATATTATATGAATCCTATAAATTAAAATGGCCAATTTGGGTGCAATCAATTAGCTTAATTTCTCAGAGATCTAATTATATTCCAACAAAATAATGTTGCAGGAATGCTAATCTTATCTGTTTCTAACTACAGAAATGATTTCAGAACAATCTGATATGGTGGGTGTCATGGCTTGCTGAAATGACACGGAACGACTCTGATGCCTGATTTAGGTTTTGACGATCTTGGAGAAAATGTAACTAACTAACTAAACAATCTGATCATTCTGGTCTCCCTACAGATGTGCTTCATGAATGCAGACTGCTAAACAACAGAGCAGCACATGTGATCTCACAGACAGAGAGATCTCTGAGCCTCAAGAACCAGCCAAAGCAGTACGCTGTTTAAATGCTGTTTAAAATGGGCACTAAAGCAGTATGCTGTTTAAATGCTGTTTAAAATGGGCACTAAAGCAGTACGCTGTTTAAATGCTGTTTAAAATGGGCACTAAAGCAGTACGCTGTTTAAATGCTGTTTAAAATGGGCACTAAAGCAGTACGCTGTTTAAATGCTGTTTAAAATGGGCGCTAAAGCAGTACGCTGTTTAAATGCTGTTTAAAATGGGCACTAAAGCAGTACGCTGTTTAAATGCTGTTTAAAATGGGCACTAAAGCTGTACGCTATTTAAATGCTGTTTACAACAGGCAACATTGATTGTGAAGTGTGTTTGTGATATGTGTTACTTACATGAAGCAATGTCATGGCTTCATGTATAGTTGTGTTTGTATTAAAGATGTTGTTTTATATCTGAATGCTTGACCCAGCACCCGTGCCAGAACCTTCACATACTCAGAGTTACTCTTGTCTTGTGTGGGCAACATTGAGCCTTCTAAACCCTTGAGTCTTGTCTTGTGTAGGCAACATTGAGCCTTCTAAACCCTTGAGTCTTGTGTAGGCAACATCGAGCCTTCTAAACCCTTGAGTCTTGTCTTGTGTAGGCAACATTGAGCCTTCTAAACCCTTGAGTCTTGTCTTGTGTGGGCAACATTGAGCCTTCTAAACCCGTAGTCTTGTCTTGTGTAGGCAACATTGAGCCTTCTAAACCCTTGAGTCTTGTCTTGTGTAGGCAACATCGAGCCTTCTAAACCCTTAGTCTTGTCTTGTGTGGGCAACATTGAGCCTTCTAAACCCTTAGTCTTGTCTTGTGTAGGCAACATCGAGCCTTCTAAACCCTTGAGTCTTGTCTTGTGTGGGCAACATTGAGCCTTCTAAACCCTTAGTCTTGTCTTGTGTAGGCAACATCGAGCCTTCTAAACCCTTGAGTCTTGTCTTGTGTGGGCAACATTGAGCCTTCTAAACCCTTAGTCTTGTCTTGTGTAGGCAACATCGAACCTTCTAAACCCTTAGTCTTGTCTTGTGTAGGCAACATCGAGCCTTCTAAACCCTTGAGTCTTGTCTTGTGTGGGTAACATTGAGCCTTCTAAACCCTTAGTCTTGTCTTGTGTAGGCAACATCGAGCCTTCTAAACCCTTGAGTCTTGTCTTGTGTGGGCAACATTGAGCCTTCTAAACCCTTAGTCTTGTCTTGTGTAGGCAACATCGAGCCTTCTAAACCCTTGAGTCTTGTCTTGTGTGGGCAACATTGAGCCTTCTAAACCCTTAGTCTTGTCTTGTGTAGGCAACATTGAGCCTTCTAAACCCTTAGTCTTGTCTTGTGTAGGCAACATCGAACCTTCTAAACCCTTGAGTCTTGTCTTGTGTAGGCAACATCGAGCCTTCTAAACCCTTGAGTCTTGTCTTGTGTGGGCAACATTGAGCCTTCTAAACCCTTAGTCTTGTCTTGTGTAGGCAACATTGAGCCTTCTAAACCCTTGAGTCTTGTGTAGGCAACATCGAGCCTTCTAAACCCTTGAGTCTACCTACTGAGTCCTGTGGAGCCTACAGAGGGTACAGGCTAGCCTGGAGGCTACATACCACTACCCTGAGTCCTGTGGAGCCTACAGAGGGTACAGGCTAGACTGGAGGCTACATACCACTACCCTGAGTCCTGTGGAGCCTACAGAGGGTACAGGCTAGACTGGAGGCTACAGACCACTACCCCTGAGTCCTGTGGAGCCTACAGAGGGTACAGGCTAGCTAGACTGGAGGCTACAGACCACTACCCTGAGTCCTGTGGAGCCTACAGAGGGTACAGGCTAGCCTGGAGGCTACAGACCACTACCCCTGAGTCCTGTGAAGCCTAACTACCCCTGAGTCCTGTGAAGAGACTTCTTACCAACCTGAGTCCTGTGTAGCCTACAGAGGGTACAGGCTAGCCTGGAGGCTACAGACCACTACCCTGAGTCCTGTGGAGCCTACAGAGGGTACAGGTTAGCCTGGAGGCCACAGACCACTACCCCTGAGTCCTGTGGAGCCTACAGAGGGTACAGGCTAGCCTGGAGGCTACAGACCACTACCCTGAGTCCTGTGGAGCCTACAGAGGGTACAGGCTAGCCTGGAGGCCACAGACCACTACCCCTGAGTCCTGTGGAGCCTACAGAGGGTACAGGCTAGCCTGGAGGCTACAGACCACTACCCTGAGTCCTGTGTAGCCTACAGGCTCCAGATCCAACCAACTCTGTGGGTTCAGACCAATTGTCTTACGTCAGATAGCGTGACGATTCCGCCTATCATCTGTTGAGGGACGAGCGTTGCGTAGGAGTGACGCCACCTGACGTAAGACAATGGGTTCAGACGTGGATCCATACTGACAGCACTCAGGTGCCACTAGGTGTTTACTGCGCTCTCTATGCCCAGTGCGGTGCGTTGGGGTTTACTGCGCTCTCTATGCCCAGTGCGGTGCGGTGGTGATGCTGAGCTCTCTATGCCCAGTGCGGTGCGTTGGTGATGCTGAGTCATGCTGCTATTACAATACAACTTAGTCACTTATTACTAGAGCATTTGGACATTTTGTAAACCTAGCGACATTATCAAAGCTTTTCCATATTGCACTGCGTCTTGATCATTGATGGAGAAGGGTTTGTCCCATGTTCTATTATGCTGACACTGGGAATGCTGCTTATGTAATGAATTAAAGTGTGCGCTACTTGGTTTCATTGAGTTGTTTCTACTTGTTTTGATACCATTAATAAGGTCAACAATGGCAGTACATGAAAAATAAACTATATCTGTTATTAAAATGACTAATAAACAGATATAACTGCTGGTTTTGTTCCAGACCTTTTATTGATGCTGTTGTTGGGGATTGACTCACAGGTCAGCTTGTCACACACACACAGCTAGATGCTACAGCATGCTGATTAACTAGCTCAGGAGAAGATGGCTGCCGTTTTACAGCCCTCTAACCAATTGTACTATTATGTGTGTTTTCCGCGTTATTTGTAATTTATTTTGTACATAATGTTTCTGCCATCGTCTCTTATAACTAAAAAGAGCTTCTGGATATCAGGACAGCGATTACTCACCTCGTATTGGACGAAGATTCTTTCTTCAACGAGGCGGCCGCGAAGGATATCCTACAGACACCCGACAAGGCCCAAATCCCTGTCATTTGCATGAGAAAGAGACAGAGATATCGTGGATGTAGGTCGGGGTGCCTTGTAAGGATCCGACGGCGAGCGAGTAAACTGCCTCTTCCATCAATCCTATTAGCCAATCTTCAATCATTGGAGAATAAATTAGATGACCTAAGATCAAGCTTATCCTACCAACGGGACATTTAAAACTGTAATATCTTATGTTTCACCGAGTCGTGGCTGAACGACGACATGGACAACATACAGCTAGCGGGCTATACGCTACATCGGCAGGATAGAACGGCTGACTCCGGTAAGACAAGGGGTGGCGGTCTGTGTATATTTGTAAACAACAGCTGGTGCACAAAATCAAATACTAAGGAAGTCTCGAGGTTTTGCTCGCCTGAGGTAGAGTACCTCATGACAAGCTGTAGACAACACTATTTACCAAGAGAGTTTTCATCTATATTTTTCATAGCCGTCTATTTACCACCACAAACCAATGCTGGCATTAATATTGCACTGAATGAGCTGTATAAGGCCATAAGTCAACAGGAAAACGCTCATCCAGAGGCAGCGCTCCTGTACCGGCACTTGTCATCTCCCGTCTGGATTACTGCAACTCGCTATTGGCTGGGCTCCCTGCCTGTGCCATTAAACCCCTACAACTCATCCAGAATGCCGCAGCCCGTCTGGTGTTCAACCTTCCCAAGTTCTCTCATGTCACCCCGCTCCTCTGCACACTCCACTGGCTTCCAGTTGAAGCTCGCATCTGCTACAACACCATGGTGCTTGCCTACGGAGCTGTGAGGGGAACGGCACCTCCTTACCTTCAGGCTCTGATCAGTCCCTACACCCAAACGAGGGCACTACGTTCATCCACCTCTGGCCTGCTAGCTCCCCTACCTCTTCGGAAGCACAGTTCCCGCTCAGCCCAGTCAAAACTGTTCGCTGCTCTGGCACCCCAATGGTGGAACAAGCTCCCTCACGACGCCAGGACAGCGGAGTCACTCACTACCTTCCGGAGACATTTGAAACCCTACCTCTTTAAGGAACACCTGGGATAGGATAAGTAATCCTTCTACCCCCCCCCCCCCCCTTACCCCACCCCCAAAACATTTTTATATATATATTAGTTTTTATTGTAAAGTGGTTATCCCACTGGCTATAAGGTGAATGCACCAATTTGTAAGTCGCTCTGGATAAGAGCGTCTGCTAAATGACGTAAATGTAAATGTAAATGTAGTGGCCGGGGACTTTAATGCAGGGAAACTTAAATCCGATCTACCTAATTTCTACCAGCATGTTAAATGTGCAACCAGAGGAAAAACAACTCTAGACCACCTTTACTCCACACACAGAGACGCATACAAAGCTCTCCCTCGTCTCCATTTGGCAAATCTGACCATAACTCTATCCTCCTGATTCCTGCTTATAAGCAAAAACTAAAGCAGGAAGCACCAGTGACTCGGTGAATAAGGAAGTGGTCAAATCATGCAGATGCTAAGCTACAGGACTGTTTTGCTAGCACGGACTGGAATATGTTCCGGGATTCTTCTGATAGCATTGAGGAGTACACCACATCAATCACTGGCTTCATCAATAAGTGCATCGATGATGTCGTCCCCACAGTGACCGTACGTACATACCCCAACCAGAAGCCATGGATTACAGGAAACATCCGCACTGAGCTAAAGGGTAGAGCTGCCGCTTTCAAGGAGCGGGACTCTAACCCGGATGCTTATAAGAAATCCCGCTATGCCCTCCGACGAACCATCAAACAGGCAACGAGTCAATACAGGACTAAGATTGAATCGTACTACACCGGCTCTGATGCTCGTCGGATGTGGCAGGGCTTGAAAACTATTACAGACTACAAAGGGAAGCACAGCCGCGAGCTGCTCAGTGACACAAGACTTCCAGACGAGCTAAACCACTTCTATGCTCGCTTCGAGGCAAGCAACACTGAAGCCTGCATGAGAGCACCAGCTGTTCCGGATGACTATGTGATCACGCTCTCCGTAGCCGATGTGAGTTAGACTTTTAAGCAGGTCAACATTCACATGGCCGCAGGGCCAGACGGATTACCAGGACGTGTATTCCGAGCATGTGCTGACCAACTGGCAAGTGTC
The DNA here is from genome assembly GCA_902810595.1 of Coregonus sp. 'balchen'. Classification (NCBI taxonomy): domain Eukaryota; kingdom Metazoa; phylum Chordata; class Actinopteri; order Salmoniformes; family Salmonidae; genus Coregonus; species Coregonus sp. 'balchen'. The sequence continues at coordinate 15,606,730 of LR778278.1, read as the reverse complement.
TTCACTGACATTTTCAACATGTCCCTGACTGAGTCTGTAATACCAACATGTTTCAAGCAGACCACCATAGTCCCCGTGCCCAAGGACTCTAAGATAACCTGCCTAAATGACTACCGACCCGTAGCACTGATGTCTGTAGCCATGAAGTGCTTTGAAAGGCTGGTCATGGCTCACATCAACACCATTATCCCAGAAACCCTAGACCCACTCCAATTTGAATACCGCCCAACAGATCCACAGATGACGCAATCTCTATTGCACTCCACACTGCCCTTTCCCACCTGGACAAGAGGAACACCTACGTGAGAATGCTATTCATTGACTACAGCTCAGCATTCAACACCATAGTGCCCTCAAAGCTCATCACTAAGCTAAGGATCCTGGGACTAAACACCTCCCTCTGCAACTGGATCCTGGACTTCCTGACGGGCCGCCCCAAGGTGGTAAGGGTAGGTAACAACACATCTGCCACACTGATCCTCAACACGGGGGCCCCTCAGGGGTGCGTGCTCAGTCCCCTCCTGTACTCCCTGTTCACCCATGACTGCATGGCCAGGCACGACTCCAACACCATCATTAAGTTTGCCGACGACACAACAGTGGTAGGCCTGATCACCGACAACGATGAGACAGCCTATAGGGAGGAGGTCAGAGACCTGGCCGTGTGGTGCCAGGATAACAACCTCTCCCTCAACGTGACCAAGACAAAGGAGATGATTGTGGACTACAGGAACAAAAAGAGGACTGAGCACGCCCCCATTCTCATCGACGGGGCTGTAGTGGAGCAGGTTGAGAGCTTCAAGTTCCTTGATGTCCACATCACCAACGAACTATCATGGTCCAAACACACCAAGACAGTCGTGAAGACGGCACGACAAAGCCTATTCCCCCTCAGGAGACTGAAAAGATTTGGCATGGGTCCTCAGATCCTCAAAATATTCTACAGCTGCACCATCGAGAGCATCCTGACTGGTTGCATCACCGCCTGGTATGGCAACTGCTTGGCCTCTGACCGCAAGGCACTACAGAGGGTAGTGCGTACGGCCCAGTACATCACTGGGGCCAAGCTTCCTGCCATCCAGAACCTCTATACCAGGCGGTGTCAGAGGAAGGCCCTCAAAATTCTCAAAGACTCCAGCCACCCTAGTCATAGACTGTTCTCTCTGCTACCGCACGGCAAGCGGTACCGGAGTGCCAAGTCTAGGTCCAAAATACTTCTCAACATCTTCTACCCCCAAGCCATAAGACTCCTGAACAGCTAATCATGGCTACCCGGACTATTTGCACTGCCCCCCCACCCCATCTTTTTATGCTGCTGCTACTCTGTTAATTATTTATGCATAGTCACTTTAACTCTACCCACATGTACATATTACCTCAACTACCTCAACTAGCCGGTGCCCCCGCACATTGACTCTGCACCGGTACCCCCCTGTATATATAGCCTCCCTACTGTTATTTTATTTTACTTCTGCTCTTTTTTTCTCAACACTTTTTTGTTGTTTTATTCTACTTTATTATTTAAAATAAATGCACTGTTGGTTAAGGGCTGTAAGTAAGCATTTCACTGTAATGTCTGCACCTGTTCTATTCGGCACATGTGACCAATACATTTTGATTTGATTTGAGTTGTCCCTCTTGTGGTGAATACTGGTGTTTCTCAATTTTCATACCCCTGTTATTTTTATAAGAAAAAAATGACAATTATCTCAATATTCAATGGCATGTACAGTGTATAATTGAGGCCTATGTGTGAAGAAAATGCATTGACAGCAGTTAAATAGGCCTTACCTAGTGATGCCCTTACATGTCCCATGTTGCCAGATTGAAGAACATTATTGAGTTGGGATCCAGCTGGACACTGAACTTGAAAGACATTGGTTGGAGTGAGATGGGATACATTAGATACAATATAATAATACAACAGTCCATCATTATTGGCTACATTAAATAAGTGGAATACATATTGCATTGCATTACAATGTGTCCACTTACTGTAAACCAATATGTAGCCTCCTGTTTGAAAAACAGTATTCTGTAACAGTTGATGGTGATGCTCTGCTTGCCAGTGTCGGCAGGCAGCAGCACTATAGTGCGTAACAGACAGAAAGGATGGCTGGAGCATGGAGGTCAACGGTAAGCTCCAAGTTGTTGGTATTTTGAGAAGCAGGGATTTGTACCAACTATACAATCTAGCCAGCTATATCATTTATAACATATTGTAATGTCGAGTGGCTGAGAGAAAGTCAGACAAGACGGGCACGTCGTTAATGCCCTTCACCACTGCCTCCGACAGCTAGCCACCAACTGGCTAAACTGCTTTTTGATAGCATGTTAGAGAACTAGCTGGCTAGCTAATACGTCAACGGTATAACAATACTAACGAGTAACTTGTCTAACTTTTAGCTAACTAAACGTCACACAGAAAAGTGCATTTGTGTGATGTAGTTTGCTAGCTAGGTAGTTAGCTTGCTAACCATCCAATAGAAGTAAAGGAGAGACTTGCTAGCTAGTGAGATTAAATGTCAGTTTGCACTATCTAGCTAACGTTACTTACATTTACAACCCATTACAGATACTAAACCTACTGGAAAAAATGGGTTTACGGATCACTGACAAGAATAACATTACCAAGTCTCATGAAGTAAGCTTTACATTGATACCTAGCTAATGTTAGCTAGCTTGCCCTAGCAAAGTTAGCTAACTTGCTAACACTTGCTTGCCAGTTCCCAAAAAGCGAATCTGCAATGGACATTGTCTTTATAAATAAATGCTACTAAATGTGATATTTTGCGAGGACTGCTTCTGTTGATAGCTAGCTAGCTAAGTATTGATGGGTAGGCTTGGCTTGCTCCAATTTGCAGTACAAATCTGGCCACAAGGTCACCTCAGTATGGGGAGCAGCAGTATGGCTTGGTATATCCCCTGTAGCTCAGTGGGTAGAGCATGGCGCTTGCAACGCCAGGGTTGTGGGTTCGTTTCCCACGGGGGGGCAGTATGAAAATGAATGCACTCACAAACTGTAAGTCGCTCTGGATAAGAAATGGAAATGTTTTCTGAGACCCCCTCAGGCCCAATGCTCAGGCCCCTGGCTTTTAAATGTCAAGGTAGCACAGCCGTTCACTTATTAATCTGATTGGGGAGTTATTGTAGTTATTGTCATCCTTGATTAACCGGCCAACTGCTATTGTATAGGCCAACTTCTAAACAAGTTGATTTTGAAATGACCTGGATGTAGCTAGCTAGCCTATTTAGGGAAACGAATGCCCTGCTTCTTGGTGCAAAGTGACGTGGCCCCTCTATTGCAAAATGTCCTTCACAGATCTGCTGTCCCTCTCCCACCCAACCAACTGTCTCCATAGATCCTCTCTCTAACCCTAACCCTAACCTCCTTCCATCTCTGCACGTCCCCTAACATGATCCATGTTCCCAAGTCATTTACTCCACAGCCTTCTGTTTACAAGATAACATCAGATATACTGTATTAGTCCATGCCAGATGGCTTTTATAATGTTTATCTTCAATACAGAGGCTAACTGATTTAACCCACCAAGCATCTTTGTATTTGAACTGTGTATCTAAGATGTAACTGTGATTGTTATCCCTTTCCCCTTCTGTAGGTGTCACGGGTCATGGGTGCCATGAAGACCCAGACCCCTCAACCCAAAACCTTCTCCAGGGGTGTGAGTGTCTTTTACAGGACAGCGTTTTGTCCCAGGATGGTTTGTCTTGTCTAGGTGTTACAGAGAGGCAACAACCGTCTATTTGAACAATGTTGTAGGCCTGTGTATACAGATAACCTAAGCCAATTTGTACGTCCTTGGAAGTAGCATAATGGGTTTCCGTTTCTTCTCACAGATCCAGACCGTGACTTTAATCCCGGGGGATGGGATCGGTCCTGAGATCTCCGCTGCTGTTATGAAGATATTTGAAGCAGCTAAAGTAAGAAGCAATGTTTGACTATTTCTGTCTTAATACTGACCATGACATGCTGTAGTAAGTGTCTGGGCCTTGCTCTCAGTTCTCTCTCTCTCTCTCTCTCTCTCTCTCTCTCTCTCTCTCTCTCTCTCTCTCTCTCTCTCTCTCTCTCTCTCTCTCTCTCTCTCTCTCTCTTTCTCCTCTCCCCCCCCCCCCCCCCCAGGCTCCTATCCAGTGGGAGGAGAAGAACGTTACAGCCATCAAGGGACCGGGGGGGAAGTGGATGATTCCTCCTGAAGCTAAAGAATCCATGGACCAGAACAAGATCGGCCTGAAAGGTACCAACTGACCTCCTGTTCCCAATATAGACCAGGGCCAACACTGTGGTGTTGCACAGTATACCCAAACTACTGCTATACCTACTCAACTACTAACATTAGGTAGCCCTATTTTCAGATGTGAGATATCACAATCTGTTTCAATAATGACATGAATGGAGGAGGTCTTTATTCCAGTGAGAAGGCGAACACCGCCATGTATTGTTTTGCTCAACCTAGATCGAGGCACAGACACGGTCTCAATGGGGAAAGCTGAGCTGACTACACTGACTGTGCTAGGGGCAGACTCCACTAAGCTGGCCGGCTGGCTAACAGCCTGCTGCCTGGCCTGCACCCTGTCTCATTGGGCTGGCTAACAGCCTGCTGCCTGGCCTGCACCCTGTCTCATTGGGCTGGTTAACAGCCTGCTGCCTGGCCTGCACCCTGTCTCATTGGGCTGGCTAACAGCCTGCTGCCTGGCCTGCACCCTGTCTCATTGGGGAGGCTAACAGCCTGCTGCCTGGCCTGCACCCTGTCTCATTGGGGAGGCTAACAGCCTGCTGCCTGGCCTGCACCCTGTCTCATTGGGCTGGCTAACAGCCTGCTGCCTGGCCTGCACCCTGTCTCATTGGGCTGGCTAACAGCCTGCTGCCTGGCCTGCACCCTGTCTCATTGGGCTGGCTAACAGCCTGCTGCCTGGCCTGCACCCTGTCTCATTGGGGAGGCTAACAGCCTGCTGCCTGGCCTGCACCCTGTCTCATTGGGCTGGCTAACAGCCTGCTGCCTGGCCTGCACCCTGTCTCATTGGGCTGGCTAACAGCCTGCTGCCTGGCCTGCACCCTGTCTCATTGGGGAGGCTAACAGCCTGCTGCCTGGCCTGCACCCTGTCTCATTGGGCTGGCTAACAGCCTGCTGCCTGGCCTGCACCCTGTCTCATTGGGGAGGCTAACAGCCTGCTGCCTGGCCTGCACCCTGTCTCATTGGGCTGGCTAACAGCCTGCTGCCTGGCCTGCAACCCTGTCTCATTGGGCTGGCTAACAGCCTGCTGCTGGCCTGCACCCTGTCTCATTGGGGAGGCTAACAGCCTGCTGCCTGGCCTGCACCCTGTCTCATTGGGGAGGCTAACAGCCTGCTGCCTGGCCTGCACCCTGTCTCATTGGGCTGGCTAACAGCCTGCTGCCTGGCCTGCACCCTGTCTCATTGGGAAGGCTAACAGCCTGCTGCCTGGCCTGCACCCTGTCTCATTGGGGAGGCTAACAGCCTGCTGCCTGGCCTGCACCCTGTCTCATTGGGCTGGCTAACAGCCTGCTGCCTGGCCTGCACCCTGTCTCATTGGGGAGGCTAACAGCCTGCTGCCTGGCCTGCACCCTGTCTCATTGGGGAGGCTAACAGCCTGCTGCCTGGCCTGCACCCTGTCTCATTGGGGAGGCTAACAGCCTGCTGCCTGGCCTGCACCCTGTCTCATTGGGGAGGCTAACAGCCTGCTGCCTGGCCTGCACCCTGTCTCATTGGGGAGGCTAACAGCCTGCTGCCTGGCCTGCACCCTGTCTCATTGGGCTGGCTAACAGCCTGCTGCCTGGCCTGCACCCTGTCTCATTGGGGAGGCTAACAGCCTGCTGCCTGGCCTGCACCCTGTCTCATTGGGGAGGCTAACAGCCTGCTGCCTGGCCTGCACCCTGTCTCATTGGGGAGGCTAACAGCCTGCTGCCTGGCCTGCACCCTGTCTCATTGGGCTGGCTAACAGCCTGCTGCCTGGCCTGCACCCTGTCTCATTGGGGAGGCTAACAGCCTGCTGCCTGGCCTGCAACCCTGTCTCATTGGGCTGGCTAACAGCCTGCTGCCTGGCCTGCACCCTGTCTCATTGGGCTGGCTAACAGCCTGCTGCCTGGCCTGCACCCTGTCTCATTGGGGAGGCTAACAGCCTGCTGCCTGGCCTGCACCCTGTCTCATTGGGCTGGCTAACAGCCTGCTGCCTGGCCTGCACCCTGTCTCATTGGGCTGGCTAACAGCCTGCTGCTGGCCTGCACCCTGTCTCATTGGGCTGGCTAACAGCCTGCTGCTGGCCTGCACCCTGTCTCATTGGGGAGGCTAACAGCCTGCTGCCTGGCCTGCACCCTGTCTCATTGGGGAGGCTAACAGCCTGCTGCCTGGCCTGCACCCTGTCTCATTGGGGAGGCTAACAGCCTGCTGCCTGGCCTGCACCCTGTCTCATTGGGGAGGCTAACAGCCTGCTGCCTGGCCTGCACCCTGTCTCATTGGGGAGGCTAACAGCCTGCTGCCTGGCCTGCACCCTGTCTCATTGGGGAGGCTAACAGCCTGCTGCCTGGCCTGCACCCTGTCTCATTGGGGAGGCTAACAGCCTGCTGCCTGGCCTGCACCCTGTCTCATTGGGCTGGCTAACAGCCTGCTGCCTGGCCTGCACCCTGTCTCATTGGGGAGGCTAACAGCCTGCTGCCTGGCCTGCACCCTGTCTCATTGGGGAGGCTAACAGCCTGCTGCCTGGCCTGCACCCTGTCTCATTGGGGAGGCTAACAGCCTGCTGCCTGGCCTGCACCCTGTCTCATTGGGGAGGCTAACAGCCTGCTGCCTGGCCTGCACCCTGTCTCATTGGGGAGGCTAACAGCCTGCTGCCTGGCCTGCACCCTGTCTCATTGGGGAGCTAGAGGAGTTAGAGCCCTGGTAGATACGATGAGAGCACCCCTCCAACTAGGATGTGTAACCCTAACCCTAACCCTAACCCCATACAGGCTAGAACACCTTTACAAGACGATACCGGTAGCTTCCATCTTTAATTTTAGGCTAACTTTCCTGCTAGCGTTCCTGCTTGCTAGCTGACAGCAGAATTCACTACCCTAGTACTTTGTTTGTGATATGCAAACCATAACGCAAAATATGCTGATTTCAAAGCTGATTGTCACCAAAAACTTTATTCATTCACTTCGTCTCCCTCGCCACCAAAAACGAATTCTCTAGATTCCATAATCACAAAGTCAGGTTCTTGTGAATGACATCATTAGTTTCTTAAAGAGAGCACCCCCTTTTTTTAAATTAAGAGATTGCTTCTTCAAATCAAATCTAATCTAATTTTATTTGACACATGCGCCGAATACAACAGGTGTAGACATTACAGTGAAATGCTTACTGACAAGCCCTTAACCAACAATGCAGTTTTTAAGAAAATATAAAAAAGTGTTAAGTAAAAAATAGGAAATAATTAAAGAGCAGCAGTAAAATAAAATAACAGTAGGGAGGCTATATACAGGGGGCACCGGTACAGAGTCAATGTGTAATAACAGTAGGGAGGCTATATACAGGGGGTACCGGTACAGAGTCAATGTGTAATAACAGTAGGGAGGCTATATACAGGGGGGTACCGGTACAGAGTCAATGTGAAATAACAGTAGGGAGGCTATATACAGGGGGTACCGGTACAGAGTCAATGGGAAATAACAGTAGGGAGGCTATATACAGGGGGTACCGGTACAGAGTCAATGGGAAATAACAGTAGGGAGGCTATATACAGGGGGTACCGGTACAGAGTCAATGGGAAATAACAGTAGGGAGGCTATATACAGGGGGTACCGGTACAGAGTCAATGGGAAATAACAGTAGGGAGGCTATATACAGGGGGTACCGGTACAGAGTCAATGTGTAATAACAGTAGGGAGGCTATATACAGCGGGTACCGGTACAGAGTCAATGGGAAATAACAGTAGGGAGGCTATATACAGGGGGTACCGGTACAGAGTCAATGTGAAATAACAGTAGGGAGGCTATATACAGGGGTACCGGAACAGAGTCAATATGCGGGGCACCGGTTAGTCGAGGTAATTGAGGTAATAATTATGCAAATGTTGCTGATCAGTACATTAAAATAATATGTTCTCCTGCCAGTTCTGATTGGCTGGGATTGTTTGTCATCTGAAATCAGCCATAACAAGCTCTATAACGCAATGCATCCACACTCCTATTGAATTACATTCACCTGTATTGTGGACCTAGGCTACTTCCTGATTTACCCAGTTTATCAATAGAGATTTACCATTCAAATAAATGATTACCATTATGTTATGTAGTTTTGATTGGTAAAACAAACAAGTCAAATTGATTGTAAGATTGATTCATCAATGCATACATGGCTGTTTTTTTTACATAGAAATGTTCAAATGTAATGATATTGAACTGAAAAGATCCCCATTGATTGAACAGAGCAGTAACTGGGTGTATCAGTCTAGATCAAGTCACTGGCTAAGACGCCTTTTTTTAGTTTTGGTATCGTTTTGGTATCGTTTTGGTATTTTTAATATTGTGATGGTATAGAGTATCGTGATACTAAACCTGATTCAAAATTCTGGTATCGTGACAACACTAGTGCACTATATAGGGAAGCCCTGGTCAAAACTAGTGCACTATATAGGGAAGCCCTGGTCACAACTATTGCACTATATAGGGAAGCCCTGGTAAACACTAGTGCACTATATAGGGAAGCCCTGGTCAACACTAGTGCACTATATAGGGAAGCCCTGGTCAAAACTAGTGCACTATATAGGGAATCCCTGGTCACAACTAGTGCACTATATAGGGAAGCCCTGGTCAACACTAGTGCACTATATAGGGAAGCCCTGGTCAACACTAGTGCACTATATAGGGAAGCCCTGGTCAAAACTAGTGCACTATATAGGGAAGCCCTGGTCAACACTAGTGCACTATATAGGGAAGCCCTGGTCAAAACTAGTGCACTATATAGGGAAGCCCTGGTCACAACTAGTGCACTATATAGGGAAGCCCTGGTCAACACTAGTGCACTATATAGGGAAGCCCTGGTCAACACTAGTGCACTATATAGGGAAGCCCTGGTCAAAACTAGTGCACTATATAGGGAAGCCCTGGTCACAACTAGTGCACTATATAGGGAAGCCCTGGTCAACACTAGTGCACTATATAGGGAAGCCCTGGTCAACACTAGTGCACTATATAGGGAAGCCCTGGTCAACACTAGTGCACTATATAGGGAAGCCCTGGTTACAACTAGTGCACTATATAGGGAATCCCTGGTCAACACTAGTGCACTATATAGGGAAGCCCTGGTCAACACTAGTGTACTATATAGGGAAGCCCTGGTCAACACTAGTGCACTATATAGGGAAGCCCTGGTCAACACTAGTGCACTATATAGGGAAGCCCTGGTCAACACTAGTGCACTATATAGGAAGCCCTGGTCAAAACTAGTGCACTATATAGGGAAGCCCTGGTCAAAACTAGTGCACTATATAGGGAAGCCCTGGTCACAACTAGTGCACTATATAGGGAAGCCCTGGTCAACACTAGTGCACTATATAGGGAAGCCCTGGTCAAAACTAGTGCACTATATAGGGAAGACCTGGTCAACACTAGTGCACTATATAGGGAAGCCCTGGTCAAAACTAGTGCACTATATAGGGAAGCCCTGGTTACAACTAGTGCACTATATAGGGAATCCCTGGTCAACAATAGTGCACTATATAGGGAAGCCCTGGTCAACACTAGTGTACTATATAGGGAAGCCCTGGTCAACACTAGTGCACTATATAGGGAAGCCCTGGTCAACACTAGTGCACTATATAGGGAAGCCCTGGTCAACACTAGTGCACTATATAGGGAAGCCCTGGTCAAAACTAGTGCACTATATAGGGAAGCCCTGGTCAAAACTAGTGCACTATATAGGGAAGCCCTGGTCACAACTAGTGCACTATATAGGGAAGCCCTGGTCAACACTAGTGCACTATATAGGGAAGCCCTGGTCAAAACTAGTGCACTATATAGGGAAGCCCTGGTCAACACTAGTGCACTATATAGGGAAGCCCTGGTCAACACTAGTGCACTATATAGGGAAGCCCTGGTCAACACTAGTGCACTATATAGGGAAGCCCTGGTCAACACTAGTGCACTATATAGGGAAGCCCTGGTCAACACTAGTGCACTATATAGGGAAGCCCTGGTCAACACTAGTGAACTATATAGGAAAGCCCTGGTCAACACTAGTGCACTATATAGGGAAGCCCTGGTCAAAACTAGTGCACTATATAGGGAAGCCCTGGTCAACACTAGTGCACTATATAGGGAAGCCCTGGTCAACACTAGTGCACTATATAGGGAAGCCCTGGTCAACACTAGTGCACTATATAGGGAAGCCCTGGTCAACACTAGTGCACTATATAGGGAAGCCCTGGTCAACACTAGTGCACTATATAGGGAAGCCCTGGTCAACACTAGTGCACTATATAGGGAATAGGGTGCATCCCTGGTGGTCAGGTGCCAGGTGTTTGACCTCTAGTTGACCCGCAGGCCCTCTGAAGACGCCCATCGCGGCCGGCCACCCCTCAATGAACCTGCTGCTGAGGAAGACCTTTGACCTGTATGCCAACGTGCGTCCCTGCATGTCCATCGAGGGCTACAAGACCCCCTACAACGACGTGGACCTGGTCACCATCAGAGAGAACACTGAGGGAGAGTACAGTGGTATTGAGCACACGGTGAGGTCCATGGACAACATCCCCTATGTATTATGTCATGCTTAAATAGTTTTTTTTCCCCTCATCAATCTACACACAATACCCCATAATGACAAAGCAAAACAGGTTTTTAGATTATTATTTTTTTTACAAACAAAACAATTCTATAAAAAAGGAAATCACATTTACATAAGTATTGTGACCCTTTAATCAGTACTTTTGTTGAAGCACCTTTGGCAGCAATTAAAGCCTTGAGTCTTCTTGGGTATGACGCTACAAGCTTGGCTCACCAGTATTTGGTGAGTTTCTCCCATTCTTCACAGCTATTTTCATGTCTCTCCAGAGATGTTTGATCGGGTTCAAGTCTGGGCTCTGGCTGGGCCACTGAAGGACATTCAGAGACTTGTCCCAATGCCACTCCTGCGTTGACTTGGCTGTGTGCTTAGGGTCATTGTCCTGTTGGAAGGTGAACCTTCGCCCCAGTCTGAGGTCCTGAGCACTCTGGAGCAGGTTTTCATCAAGGATCTCTCTGTACTTGGCTCCGTTCATCTTTCCATCAAGCCTGACTAGTCTCACGGTCCCTGCCGCTGAAAAACATCCCCACAGCATGATGCTGCCACCACCATGCTTCACCGTAGGGATGATGCCAGGTTTCCACCAGACGTGACGCTTAGCATTCAGGCCAAAGAGTTCAATCTTGGTTTTATCAGACCAGAGAATCTTGTTTCTCATGGGCTGAGAGTCCTTTAGGTGCCTTTTGGCAAACTCCAAGCGGGCTGTCATGTGCCTTTTACTGAGGAGAGGTTTCCATCTGGCCACTCTATCATAAAGGCCTGATTGGTGGAGTGCTGCAGAGGTGGTTGTCCTTCTGGAAGGTTTTCCCATCTCCACAGAAGAACTCTGGACCACCAAGGCCCTTCTCCCCCGATTGCTCAGTTTGGCCGGGCGGCCAGCTCTAGGAAGAGTCTTGGTGGTTCCAAACTTCTGCCATTTAAGAATGATGGAGGCCACTGTGTTCTTGGGGACCTTCAATGCTGCAGAAATGTTTTGGTACCCTTTCCCAGATCTGTGCCTCGACACAATCCTGTCTCGGAGCTCTAAGGACAATTCCTTCGACCTCATGGCTTGGTTTTTGCTCTGACATGCACTGTCAACTGTAGGACCTTATATAGACAGATGTGTGCCTTTCCAAATCATGTCCAATCAATTGAATTTACCACAGGTGGACTCCAATCAAGTTGTAGAAACATCTCAAGGATGATCAATGGAAACAGGATGCACCTGAGCTCAATTCCGAGTCTCATAGCAAAGGGTCTGAATACTTATGTAAATAAGGTATTTCTGTTTTTTTTTTTTATACATTTGCAAACATTTCTAAAAACCTGTTTTTGCTTCGTCTTTATGGGGTATTGTGTGTAGATTTGATGAGGGAAAAAATATATTTAATCAATTTTAGAATAAGGCTGTAAGGTAACAAAATGTGGAAAAGGTCAAAAGGTCAAGGGGTCAGAATACTTTCCTGTGATATATATAATATTTTAAAAATATATTAAAAAAGGGCTTTATTACAGACTGAAATATTCCTCAGATTTGTTGTTGTAGATGGTTTAGTCCAGAGTATCAGGCTGAGTTGTTGTTGTTGTAGATGGTTTAGTCCAGAGTATCAGGCTGAGTTGTTGTTGTTGTAGATGGTTTAGTCCAGAGTATCAGGCTGAGTTGTTGTTGTTGTTGTAGATGGTTTAGTCCAGAGTATCAGGCTGAGTTGTTGTTGTTGTTGTAGATGGTTTAGTCCAGAGTATCAGGCTGAGTTGTTGTTTTGTTTTAGACGGTGTAGGCCAGAGTAACAGGCTGATTTTGTTGTTGTAGATGGTGTACCCCAGAGTATCAGGATGTTGCTGTTGTAGTAGATGGTGTAGTCCAGAGTATCAGGCTGATTTGTTGTGGTTGTTGTTGTAGATGGTTTAGTCCAGAGTATCAGGCTGATTTGTTGTGGTTGTTGTTGTAGATGGTGTAGTCCAGAGTATTAGCTGATTTGTTTTGCTGACTTCAAAATGGCCAGAGTCGCGCCCTTCCTCAAGAAACCAACACTCAACCCCTCTGACCTCAAAAACTTCAGACTGGTACCAAAACACTTGAGCGTACTGTCTCTGATCAACTTTCTCGTTATCTCTCTCAGAACCATCTTCTTGACCTTTTATTTATTTTATTTTTATTTAACCTTTATTTAACCAGGTAAGCCAGTTGAGAAGAAGTTCTCATTTACAACTGCGACCTGGCCAAGATAAAGCAAAGCAGTGCGAAAAAAAACAACAACACAGAGTTACATATGGGGTAAACAAAACATAAAGTCACAAAATACAACAGAAAATATATATACAGTGTGTGCAAATGTAGTAAGTTATGGAGGTAAGGCAATAAATAGGCTATAGTGCAAAATAATTACAATTAGTATTAACACTGGAATGCTAGATGTGCAAGAGATTATGTGCAAATAGAGATACTGGGGTGCAAAAGAGCAAAAATAAATAACAATATAAGGATGAGGTAGTTGGGTGGGCTAATTTCAGATGGGCTGTGTACAGGTACAGTGATCGGTAATCAAATCAAATCAAATCAAATCAAATTTTATTGGTCACATGCGCCGAATACAACAGGTGCAGACATTACAGTGAAATGCTTACTTACAGCCCTTAACCAACAGTGCATTTATTTTAAACAAAAAAAGTAAGAATAAAACAACAACAAAAAAGTGTTGAGAAAAAAAAGAGCAGAAGTAAAAAATAAAGTGACAGTAGGGAGGCTATATATACAATAGAATAAAGTGACAGTAGGGAGGCTATATATACAGGGGGGTACCGTTGCATAGTCAATGTGCGGGGGCACCGGCTAGTTGAGGTAATGTGCTCTGACAACTGATGCTTAAAGTTAGTGAGGGAGATAAGAGTCTACAGCTTCAGAGATTTTTGCAATTCGTTCCAGTCATTTGCAGCAGAGAACTGGAAGGAATGGCGGCCAAAGGAGGTGTTGGCTTTGGGGATGACCAGTGAGATATACCTGCTGGAGCGCAGACTACGGGTGGGTGCTGCTATGGTGACCAATGAGCTAAGATAAGGCGGGGATTTGCCTAGCAGTGATTTATAGATGGCCTGGAGCCAGTGGGTTTGGCGACGAATATGTAGTGAGGACCAGCCAACAAGAGCGTACAGGTCACAGTGGTGGGTAGTGTATGGGGCTTTGGAGACAAAACGGATGGCACTGTGATAGACTACATCCAATTTGCTGAGTAGAGTGTTGGAGGCTATTTTGTAAATGACATCGCCGAAGTCAAGGGTCGGTAGGATAGTCAGTTTTACGAGGGCATGTTTGGCAGCATGAGTGAAGGAGGCTTTGTTGCGAAATAGGAAACCGATTCTAGATTTAACTTTGGATTGGAGATTCTTAATGTGAGTCTGGAAGGAGAGTTTACAGTCTAGCCAGACACCTAGGTATTTGTAGTTGTCCACATACTCTAGGTCAGACCCGTCGAGAGTATTGATTCTAGTCGGGTGGGCGGGTGCCAGCAGCGTTCGATTGAAGAGCATGCATTTAGTTTTACTAGTGTTTAAGAGCAGTTGGAGGCTACTGAAGGAGTGTTGTATGGCATTGAAGCTCGTTTGGAGGTTTGTTAACACAGTGTCCAATGAAGGGCCAGATGTATACAAAATAGTGTCGTCTGCGTAGAGGTGGATCTGAGAGTCACCAGCAGCAAGAGCGACATCATTGATATACACAGAGAAAAGAGTCGGCCCAAGAATTGAACCCTGTGGCACCCCCATAGAGACTGCCATAGGTCCAGACAACAGGCCCTCCGATTTGACACATTGAACTCTATCTGAGAAGTAGTTGGTGAACCAGGCGAGGCAGTCATTTGAGAAACCAAGGCTATTTAGTCTGCCAATAAGAATGCGGTGGTTTACAGTCGAAAGCCTTGGCCAGGTCGATGAAGACGGCTGCACAGTACTGTCTATTATCGATCGCGGTTATAATATCGTTTAGGACCTTGAGCGTGGCTGAAGTGCACCCATGACCAGCTCGGAAACCGGATTGCATAGCGGAGAAGGTACGGTGGGATTCCAAATGGTCGGTGATCTGTTTGTTAACTTGGCTTTCAAATACTTTCGAAAGGCAGGGCAGGATGGATATAGGTCTGTAACAGTTTGGATCTAGAGTGTCACTCCCTTTGAAGAGGGGGATGACCGCGGCAGCTTTCCAATCTCTGGGGATCTCAGACGTTACGAAAGAGAGTTTGAACAGGCTAGTAATAGGGGTTGCGACAATTTCGGCGGCTAGTTTTAGAAAGAAAGGGTCCAGATTGTCTAGCCCAGATGATTTGTAGGGGTCCAGATTTTGCAGCTCTTTCAGAACATCAGCTGTCTGAATTTGTGTGAAGGAGAAGCGGGGGGGGGGCATGGGCAAGTTGCAGAGTTGGTGGCCGGGGTAGTGGTAGCCAGGTGGAAAGCATGGCCAGCCGTAGCAAAATGCTTGTTGAAATTCTCATTATTGTAGATTTATCGGTGGTGATAGTGTTTCCTAGCCTCAGTGCAGTGGACAGCTGGGAGGAAGTGCTCTTATTCTCCATGGACTTTACAGTGTCCCAAAACTTTTTGGAGTTAGTGCTACAGGATGCAAATTTCTGTTTGAAAAAGTTAGCCTTTGCTTTCCTGACTGCTTGTGTATATTGGTTCCTAACTTCCCTGAAAAGTTGCATATCGCGGGGGCTATTTGATGCTAATGCAGTACGCCACAGGATGTTTTTGTGCTGGTCAAGGGCAGTCAAGTCTGAGGAGAACCAGGGGCTATATCTGTTCTTAGTTCTGTATTTTTTGAATGGGGCATGTTTATTTAAGATTGAGAGGAAAGCACTTTTATAGAACAACCAGGCATCCTCTACTGACGGAATGAGATCTATATCCATCCAGGATACCCGGGCCAGGTCAATTAGGAAGGCCTGCTCGCTAAAGTGTTTTAGGGAGCGTTTGACAGTGATGAGGGGTGGTCGTTTGACCGCGGACCCGTTACGGACGCAGGCAATGAGGCAGTGATCGCTGAGATCCTGGTTGAAGACAGCGGAGGTGTATTTAGAGGGTAAGTTAGTCAGGATGATATCTATGAGGGTACCCATGTTTACGGATTTAGGGTTGTACCTGGTAGGTTCGTTGATAATTTGTGTGAGATTGAGTTTGGATTGTAGGATGGCCGGGGTGTTAAGCATATCCCAATTTAGGTCACCAAGCAGTACGAACTCTGAGGATAAATGGGGGGCAATCAATTTACATATGGTGTCCAGGGCACAGCTGGGGGCTGAGGGGGGTCTGTAGCAAGCGGCAACAGTGAGATACTTATTTCTGGACTGGTGGATTTTTAGAAGTACAAGCTCAAACTGTTTGGGCACAGACCTGGATAGTATGATAGAGCTCTGCAGGCTATCTCTACAGTTGGCAGTTCTATCTAGACGGAAAATGTTATAGTTGGGGATAGAAATTTCAGAATTTATGGTGGCCTTCCTAAGCCAGGATTCAGACACTGCTAGAACATCAGGGTTGGCGGAGTGTGCTAACGCAGTGAATAACTCAAACTTAGGAAGTAGACTTCTGATATTAACATGCAAGAAACCAAGGCTTTTGCAATTACAGAAGTCAACAAATGATAGCGCCTGGGGAGTAGGAGTGATACTGAGGTCTTCTAGTGCGTTGGGTACATAGAATAAAGGGGGCAGATTTCCGGGCGTTGTAGAAAAGATTCAGGGCATTATGTACAGACAAGGATATGGAAGGATATGAGTAAAGTGGAGGTAAACCTAAGCGTTGGGTAACAATGAAAGAGATAGCATCACTGGAGGCACCGATTGAGCCGGTCTCCGCGTGTATGGGGGGTGGGACAAAGGAGCTATCTAAGGCAGGTTTAGCTGGGCTGGGGGATCTACAGTGAAATAGTACAATTAGAAATAACCGAAACAGCAATAATCAAACCATATTGACATGGGAGAGAGGCATAAAGCAATCACAGGTGTAATTTGAGAGCTAAGACAACAGCTGGTAATGACGACACAGTTTGGCCTGAGGCTAAACATAAACAGGATGCGGTACCGTATAAAGGAACAGTCCAGCAGGCATCAGCTGTATAGCTGAGTTATCATAAGGTCTGGTGAACAGCAATAGGATAGTTCGGAGGTAGTTCGGGGCTGCTAAAGCACTAGCGAGCAAGAGGCCACGGCTAGCGTGTGCTAGCGGGCCGGGGCTAGCAGATGGAATCTTCGTGGTCGACGTCGTAACGGGAAGCCTGTTGTAACCACATCAGATGATTTCGTCGGCAGACCAGTTGTGTAGGATCGGTGGACAACGTTTCAACACTAGGTGGTCCCGTCCGGTTGACAGAGAGGTAGATAGCCGGGAGATGGGCCTAGCTCAGGATGATTAGCCAAACCACAACATCCATTTTGTTGCAGCTAGCTGGTAGCGATGAATCCGGAGTTAAAGGTCCAGTGATTCAGTGATTCCGGCAGAAAAACTGATATGTTCTGGGTCGATAACGCGCTGTGCAGACTGGCCGATAATAGTCCAGGCTAGAGCTGGCTGGTAGGTGGTGCAGGCCACGGACAATGGTGAAAAACCGCTAACGGTAGCTAATAGCAAGTAGCTAGTTAGCTGGCTACTCCCGTCCGGTAGACCAAGAGGTAGATAGCCGGGATGTGGGCCTGGCTCTAGGCTAGCTCGAGGCTAACTGGTGCTTGCGTCAGGGGCAGTGGTGATTAGCCAAATAGCAACATCCATTCGGTTGCAGCTAGCTAGTTGCGATCCGGTGATTAATGTCCAGTGATTAAATTATTCCGGCAGAAAAATCCAATGTTCTGGGTGAAATACCGCTAACTGTTGCTAATAGCAAGTAGCTAGTTAGCTGGCTAGCTAGTTTCAACTGGAGATTCTAGATAAAAGGTAAGTCAATAATAGAATCCGTTCCACATTGAGTAAGGCGGGTTGCAGGAAAGTATATTTTGTAGAAGGATGAAAAGTCTGATAGGGAAATATGTACGAAAAATACAAAAAAACAGGGTATTTACAGGCTATTTACAGACACACGACAAAAACAGGACTGCACGACTACGCCATCTTGGATATGACCCTAACCAGTCAGGCTTCAAGACGGGTCTGTCAACCGAGACTGCTCTTCTCTGTGTCACGGAGGCTCTCCGCACTTCCAAAGCTGACTCTCTCTCCTCTGTTCTCATCCTCTTAGATCTATCCGCTGCCTTCGACACCGTGTACCATCAGATCCTCCTCTCCACCCTCTCAGGCTCTGCACACTCTTGGGTTGCATCCTACCTGCCAGGCCGCTCCTACCAGGTGACGTGGAGAGGATCTGTGTCTGCACCACATACTCTCACTACTGGTGTTCCCCTGGACTCGGTTCTAGGCCCTCTCCTCTTCTCTCTATACACCAAGTCACTCTGCTCTGTCATATCCTCAAATGGTCTCTCCTATCATTGCTATGCAGATGACACTCAACTACTTTTCTCCTTCCCCCTTCTAACACCCAGGTGGTGATACGCATCTCTGCATGCATGCCTGGCAGATATCTCAGCTTGGATGTCGGCCCACCTCCTCGAGCTCAACCT
Organism: Coregonus sp. 'balchen'; assembly: GCA_902810595.1. NCBI lineage: Eukaryota > Metazoa > Chordata > Actinopteri > Salmoniformes > Salmonidae > Coregonus > Coregonus sp. 'balchen'. Next base: position 15,588,353 of record LR778278.1, on the reverse strand, counting down.
CGACAAGTCTGAGCTGCTCTTCCTCCCAAGACCTCTCCATCACGGTTGACAAATCCACTGTGTCCCCCTCCCAGAGTGCAAAGAACCTTGGCGTGACCCTGGACAACACCCTGTCGTTCTCTGCAAACATCAGAGCAGTGACCCGCTCCTGCAGGTTCATGGTCTACAACATCCGTAGAGTACGACCCTACCTCACACAGGAAGCGGCGCAGGTCCTAATCCAGGTACTCGCTGTTGGCTGGGCTCCCCGCTTGTGCCATCAAACCCCTGCAACTTATCCAGAACGCTGCAGCCGACCTGGTGTTCAACCTTCCCAAGTTCTCCTATGTCACCCCACTCCTCTGCACACTCCACTGGCTTCCAGTCTAAGCTCACATCCACTACAAGACCATGGTACTTACCTACCCCAGCACTCCGTTCTGCCTCCTCTGGTCTCTTGACCCTCACCTCCCACGGGACAGCAGCATGGAATTTGACTGCCTTCATGGCTCTTGAACGCCGGTGTGGCGGTAATATGGTCAACGCAACAGCCCCACCCACCACCTCAAGCTCAACCTCGACAAGACTGAGCTGCTTCCTCCCGGGGAAGGCCTGCCTGCTCCAAGACCTCTCCATCACGGTTGACAACTCCACGGTGTCCCACTCCCAGAGTGCAAAGGACACCTTGTTGTTCTCTGCAAATATCAAAGGAGTGACTCGCTCCTGCAGGTTCATGCTCTACAACATCCGTAGAGACCAGAGGTGGTGAGTACCCCACTACCTCACACAGGAAGCGGTGCAGGTCATAATCCAGGAACTTCTGCTCCCTACCTTCAGGCTATGCTCAAACCCTACAACCCAACCCGAGCACTCCGTTCTGCCACCTCTGGTCTCTTGGCCGTCCCACCCCTACGGCAGGGCAGCTGCCCCTCAGTCTGCCACTCCGTGCTGCCACCTCTGGTCTCTTGGCCGTCCCACCCCTAACGCAGGGCAGCTTGCGCTCAGTCTGCCACCTCTGGTCTCTTGGCCCTCCCACCCCTACGGCAGGGCAGCTCCCCCTCAGTCTGCCACCTCTGGTCTCTTGGCCGTCCCACCCCTACGGCAGGGCAGCTCCCCCTCAGTCTGCCACCTCTGGTCTCTTGGCCGTCCCACCCCTACGGCAGGGCAGCTCCCACTCAGCCCAGTCCAAGCCCTTCTCTGTCCTAGCACCCCAATGATGGAACCAGCTTCCCCCTGAAGTTAAGGACAGCAGAGTCCCTGGCCATGTTCTGAAAACATCTGAAACCCCGCCTCTTCAAAGAGTATTTTTATTTTTATTTAACCTTTATTTAACCAGGTAAGAAGCCAGTTGAGAACAAGTTCTCATTTACAACTGCGACCTGGCCAAGATAAAGCAAAGCAGTGCGATTAAAAACAACAACACAGAGTTGCATATGGGGTAAAACAAAACATAAAGTCAAAAATACAACAGAAAATATACACTGCTCAAAAAAATAAAGGGAACACTAAAATAACACATCCTAGATCTGAATGAATGAAATAATCTTATTAAATACTTTTTTCTTGACATAGTTGAATGTGCTGACAACAAAATCACACAAAAAGTATCAATGGAAATCAAATTTATCAACCCATGGAGGTCTGGATTTGGAGTCACCCTCAAAATTAAAGTGGAAAACCACACTACAGGCTGATCCAACTTTGATGTAATGTCCTTAAAACAAGTCAAAATGAGGCTCAGTAGTGTGTGTGGCCTCCACGTGCCTGTATGACCTCCCTACAATGCCTGGGCGTGCTCCTGATGAGGTGGCGGATGGTCTCTTGAGGGATCTCCTCCCAGACCTGGACTAAAGCATCCGCCAACTCCTGGACAGTCTGGGCGTTGGTGGATGGAGCGAGACATGATGTCCCAGATGTGCTCAATTGGATTCAGGTCTGGGGAACGGGCGGGCCAGTCCATAGCATCAATGCCTTCCTCTTGCAGGAACTGCTGACACACTCCAGCCACATGAGGTCTAGCATTGTCTTGCATTAGGAGGAACCCAGGGCCAACCGCACCAGCATATGGTCTCACAAGGGGTCTGAGGATCTCATCTCGGTACCTAATGGCAGTCAGGCTACCTCTGGCGAGCACATGGAGGGCTGTGCGGCCCCCCAAAGAAATGCCACCCCACACCATGACTGACCCACCGCCAAACCGGTCATGCTGGAGGATGTTGCAGGCAGCATAACGTTCTCCACGGCGTCTCCAGACTCTGTCACGTCTGTCACGTGTGCTCAGTGTGAACCTGCTTTCATCTGTGAAGAGCACAGGGCGCCAGTGGCGAATTTGTCAATCTTGGTGTTCTCTGGCAAATGTCAAACGTCCTGCACGGTGTTGGGCTGTAAGCACAACCCCCACCTGTGGACGTCGGGCCCTCATACCACCCTCATGGAGTCTGTTTCTGACCGTTTGAGCAGACACATGCACATTTGTGGCCTGCTGGAGGTCATTTTGCAGGGCTCTGGCAGTGCTCCTCCTGCTCCTCCTTGCACAAAGGCGTGGTAGCAGTCCTGTTGCTGGGTTGTTGCCCTCCTACGGCCTCCTCCACGTCTCCTGATGTACTGGCCTGTCTCCTGGTAGCGCCTCCATGCTCTGGACACTACGCTGACAGACACAGCAAACCATCTTGCCACAGCTCGCATTGATGTGCCATCCTGGATGAGCTGCACTACCTGAGCCACTTGTGTGGGTTGTAGACTCCGTCTCATGCTACCACTAGAGTGAAAGCACCGCCAACATTCAAAAGTGACCAAAACATCAGCCAGGAAGCATAGGAACTGAGAAGTGGTCTGTGGTCACCACCTGCAGAACCACTCCTTTATTGGGGGTGTCTTGCTAATTGCCTATAATTTCCAGCTGTTGTCTATTCCATTTGCACAACAGCAATGTATTGTCAATCAGTGTTGCTTCCTAAGTGGACAGTTTGATTTCACAGAAGTGTGATTGACTTGGAGTTACATTGTGTTGTTTAAGTGTTCCCTTTATTTTTTTGAGCAGTGTATATACAGAGTGTGCAAATGTAGCAAGTTATGGAGGTAAGGCAATACATTTTAAGGAATCCCACACCACCCCCCCCTCATACCCACTCCTCCCCCCCAATTTGTTTAGCCTTTTGTAAACTAACACTCACACTAGTAGATGGTGTGGTCCAGAGTATCAGGCTGATTTGTTGTTGTGGTTGTTGTTGTAGAAGGTATAGTCCAGAGTATCAGGCTGATTTGTTGTGGTTGTTGTTGTAGATAGTAGATGATGTGGTCCAGAGTATCAAGCTGATTTGTTGTTGTTGTAGATAGTAGACGGTCTAGTCCAGAGTATCAGGCTGATTTGTTGTGGTTGTTGTTGTAGATAGTAGATGGTCTAGTCCAGAGTATCAGGCTGATTTGTTGTTGTGGTTGTTGTTGTAGATGATGTGGTCCAGAGTATCAGGCTAATTTGTTGTGGTTGTTGTTGTAGAAGGTGTAGTCCAGAGTATCAGGCTGATTTGTTGTGGTTGTTGTTGTAGATAGTAGATGGTGTAGTCCAGAGTATCAGGCTGATTTGTTGTGGTTGTTGTTGTAGATAGTAGATGGTGTAGTCCAGAGGATCAGGCTGATTTGTTGTGGTTTTTGTTGTAGATGGTGTAGTCCAGAGTATCAGGCTGATTTGTTGTGGTTGTTGTTGTAGATAGTAGATGATGTAGTCCAGAGTATCAGGCTGGTTTGTTGTGGTTGTTGTTGTAGATAGTAGATGGTGTAGTCCAGAGGATCAGGCTGATTTGTTGTGGTTGTTGTTGTAGAAGGTGTAGTCCAGAGTATCAGGCTGATTTGTTGTGGTTTGTTGTTGTAGATAGTAGATGGTGTAGTCCAGAGTATCAGGCTGATTTGTTGTGGTTGTTGTTGTAGATAGTAGATGGTGTAGTCCAGAGTATCAGGCTGATTTGTTGTGGTTGTTGTTGTAGATAGTAGATGGTGTAGTCCAGAGTATCAGGCTGATTTGTTGTGGTTGTTGTTGTAGATAGTAGATGGTGTGGTCCAGAGTATCAGGCTGATTTGTTGTTGTGGTTGTTGTAGATAGTAGATGGTGTAGTCCAGAGTATCAGGCTGATTTGTTGTGGTTGTTGTTGTAGAAGGTGTAGTCCAGAGTATCAGGCTGATTTGTTGTGGTTGTTGTTGTAAATTATGTGGTTCAGAGTATCAGGCTGATTTGTTGTGGTTGTTGTTGTAGATGATGTGGTCCAGAGTATCAGGCTAATTTGTTGTGGTTGTTGTTGTAGAAGGTGTAGTCCAGAGTATCAGGCTGATTTGTTGTGGTTGTTGTTGTAGATAGTAGATGGTGTAGTCCAGAGTATCAGGCTGATTTGTTGTGGTTGTTGTTGTAGATAGTAGATGGTGTAGTCCAGAGGATCAGGCTGATTTGTTGTGGTTGTTGTTGTAGATTGGTGTAGTCCAGAGTATCAGGCTGATTTGTTGTGGTTGTTGTTGTAGATAGTAGATGGTGTAGTCCAGAGTATCAGGTTGATTTGTTGTGGTTGTTGTTGTAGATAGTAGATGGTGTAGTCCAGAGTATCAGGCTGATTTGTTGTGGTTGTTGTTGTAGATAGTAGATGGTGTAGTCCAGAGTATAGGCTGATTTGTGTGATTGTTGTGTAATAGTAGATGGTGTGGTCCAGAGTATCAGGCTGATTTGTGTTGTGGTTGTTGTAGATAGTAGATGGGGGTAGTCCAGAGTATCAGGCTGATTTGTTGTGGTTGTGTTGTAGATAGTAGAAGGTGTAGTCCAGAGTATCAGGCTGATTTGTTGTTGTGGTTGTTGTAGATAGTAGATGGTGTAGTCCAGAGTATCAGGCTGATTTGTTGTGGTTGTTGTTGTAGATAGTAGATGGTGTGGTCCAGAGTATCAAGCTGATCACTGAAGACGCCAGTAGAAAAATTGCTGAGTACGCCTTTGAATATGCCAGGAACAACCAGCGAGCCAGCGTCACCGCCGTGCACAAGGCCAACATTATGTAAGTCTTGTTTCTATACTTACTCTTCCTGTCTGTACAATGTCTTGTTGCTCTACTGTATTTCTATACTTACTCTTCCTGTCTGTACAATGTCTTGTTTCTCTACTGTATTTCTATACTTACTCTTCCTGTCTGTAAAATGTATTGTTGCTCTACTGAAAGATGAGGCGAATGGTGTTCTCCGCTTTCTGTCTCTAGCGTCCCCCCCTCACCCCCGGCTTAGACGAGGCTTACACACACTACATACGCTCACACAGTCACACTTCACATACGCTGCTGCTACTCTGTTTATTATCTATCCTGATTGACTAGTCACTTTTACCCCTACCTACATGTACATATTACCTCAACTACCAACACTGCTGCTACTCTGTTTATTATCTATCCTGATTGGCTAGTCACTTTTACCCCTACCGACATGTACATATTACCTCAACTACCAACACTGCTGCTACTCTGTTTATTATCTATCCTGATTGACTAGTCACTTTTACCCCTACCTACATGTACATATTACCTCAACTACCAACACTGCTGCTACTCTGTTTATTATCTATCCTGATTGACTAGTCACTTTTACCCCTACCGACATGTACATATTACCTCAACTACCAACTCTGCTGCTACTCTGTTTATTATCTATCCTGATTGACTAGTCACTTTTACCCCTACCGACATGTACAATATTACCTCAACTACCAACTCTGGCTGCTACTACTCTGTTTATTATCTATCCTGATTGACTAGTCACTTTTACCCCTACCGACATGTACATATTACCTCAACTACCTCGTACCCCTGCACATTGACTCAGTACTGGTACTTCCTGTATATAGCTTTTTTATTACCTTGTACTTCCTGTATATAGCCATTTTATTACCTGGTACTCCCTGTATATAGCCATGTTATTACCTGGTACTTCCTGTATATAGCCATGTTATTACCTGGTACTTCCTGTATATAGCCATGTTATTACCTGGTACTTCCTGTATATAGCCTTGTTATTACCTGCTACTTCCTGTATATAGCCATGTTATTACCTGCTACTACTGCTACTTCTGTATATTGGCCTTGGTTATTGTTTTTACTAGTTTCCTTTTTTATTTAGCTAATATTTGTCTTAACTTTTATTAACTCTGCACTGTTGGGAATGGGCTCGTAAGGAAGCATTTCACTGTAAAGTTTACAACTGTTTACAACTTTTTTTTTCAGTACCTCAAAATTATTTCATGAGAGTAACTGGAACACTGACATTATTTCAAATGCCCATCTCTAATAGCAATGTTGTAGTTGATGAGTTTGTCTCCGTCTCCTGACAGGCGATGTCATACGGGTTGTTCCTGAGGAAGTGGCAGAGAGGTGGCGGAGAAATACAGGGACATCAAGTTCACCGAGATGTACCTGGATACGGTCTGTCTCAATGTAGGTACCCAGGTTCTAGACTTCTTCTCCTTGACTTACATCGAGGCTGCATATCAACTGTAGTATTATGTACTGTATCCATTCTCTTGTTCTACAGATGGTGCAGGATCCCACTCAGTTTGATGTGCTGGTCATGCCCAACCTGTACGGAGACATCCTGAGGTGAGATGGTGTCTTGAATAACAGGATATAACTAATGGTTTTAGAAACATGACTGCTCCACCCTCATGGAGCTGTTTTGCCGTTTGACAAAAAAGCAATTTGGGGCCCCCGGAGTCTTTTTGCGGGCTCTGGCAGGGCTCCCCTGCCCTCCTTGCAAAAGGGCGGGGGTAGCGTCCTGTTGTGGGTTGTTGCCCCCCTACGGCCTCCCCCACTCTCCTGATGTACGGGGCCGTCTCCGGGTGGCCCCCTCCATGCTCTGGACCTACGCTGACGACACAGCAAACCTCTTGCCACACTCGCATTATGTGCCATCCGGATGACTCAACCTGAGCCACTTGTGGGGTTTGAACCCCGCCACTACCCTAGATGAAAGCACCGCCAAAATTAAAAAGTGCCCAAAAACTCAGCCGGAAAAGCATAGGAACTGAAAAGTGGTCTGTGGTCCCACCTGCAAACCACCCCTTTTTTGGGGGGTGTCTTGCAAATTGCCATAATTCCACTGTTTTCTATTCCATTTGCACAACAGCAATGTATTGTCAATCGGTTGTTTCCTAAGTGGACGTTTGTTTTCACAGAAGGGTTTTGATTGGAGTTACTTTGTTTTTTAAAGGGGTTTCCCCTTTTTTTTTTTTGAGCATGAAATTACAGAGTGTAAAAATGTAAAAGTTTGGAGGAAAGGCAATACTTTTTAAAGGGAAACCCCAAAACCCCCCCCCCCCCCTCATCCCCCCTCCCCCCCCCCAATTTGTTTTACCCTTTTTAAAAACTAACACTCACATTTAGATGGTGTGGCCAAGTATGGCTGATTTTTGTGGTTTGTTGTTGTAAGGTTATCCAGAGTTCAGGTGATTTTTTGTGGTTGTGTGTAAAGTAGATGTTGGCCCCAAAGTATAAAGCTATTTGTTGTTTTTTGTTTTAAAAAGGTTACCCCAATTCAGCTGATTTGTTTGGTTGTTGTTGTAGATGGGTTGGTCCCGAGTATCGGCTGATTTTTGTTTGGTTTTGTTGTAGTGATTTTTGTCCGAACGGAATTTGTTGGGGTTTTTTGGAGAAGGGAGCCAAGTACCCCGGGATTTTGTTTGTTTTGAGAAAAGGGACCAATACAGGGCGAGGGGTTGGGTAATAGGTAAGGTGTGTCCAAGACCCCCTATTTTTTGGGTTTTGGTTTTAAGGGGGTGTAGCCAAGTATCCGGCGGGATTTGTTGGGGGGGAAGAAGTGGAACCAGAGACACTGGGGTTTGTTTGGGTAGATGGAGGTGAAGCCAGAGGACAGGCTGATTTTGGGGTGGTTTTGTTTTGAGAAGTTTCCCGTATCAGGTGGATTTTTTGTGGTTTTTTTTTGGTGTAGGGGGTCCCAAGGGGGGCAGGCTATTTTTTGGTTGGGTTGTAGAAAGGATGGGAGGATATTGTTTTTGGTTGGTTTTAATTGATGGGAGGAGTTCGGCGAGGGGTGTTTTTTTTGAGAGTGAGGTTTGGTCCAGGTTCAGGCTGTTTGTTTGGTTTTTTTGGAGTGAAGGGGTGATCCAGGTTTCAGGGATTTTTGGGTTGTTGTTTTGAAAGGTTGCCGGACGGCTGATTTTTGGGGTTTTTTGTTAAATTTTGTGGGGATTTAAGGTTTTTGGGGTTTTGGGGGATATGTGGCCCCCAGGGAATCACCTAATTGTTGGGGTTGTTGTTTGTAGAAGGTTGTAGTCCAGAGATCAGGTTTTTTTTTGGGGGTTTGTTTTGGAATAGTGGGGCCAGGTATAGGCTATTTGTTTGGGTTTGGGGAGATGAGAGTTAGCCCAAAAGGACAGGTGGTTTGGGGGGGTAGTTGGTTAGCCCCCGATAGGTGATTTTGGTTTTTTTGGAATGGATGGTGTAGTCCAACGGGATTTTTGGGTTTTTTGAAAGAGAAGGGGAGTCCCAATTTCAGGGCGTTTTTTGGGGTGGTTGGGTTTTTTTGTAAATATGGGGTCCAGAAAAAGGTGATTTTTTGATTTTTTTGTAAATGAGGGTGGTCCAGGACAGGGTTTTTTGGGTGGGGTTGTTGAGATATAAGGGAGCCAAATCGGCTGATTTGTTTGGTTTTTGTGAAAAGGGAAGGGGTTTTTGCCAATTCGGCCGAGGTTGTTTTTTGTTTAGAAGTAAAAAGGTTTCCAGAGTACAGGTTAATTTTTGGGTTTGTTGTTTGATAGTAGTGGGGGGGTCCAATTTCAAGTTTTATCCTGAAGACCCCCGTAAAAAATTTTGAGTACCCCTTTTTGAGAACCCACGAAGGTCCCGCCGTGACAAGGCCAATTTGAAGGTTCAAACTCTTTTTGGTAAAGTGGTTGCCAGGGGTATTTCTTTTTCCCTTTTCCTGTCTGTACAAGCGGTTTCTACGTTTTCTAACTTACCTTCCTGTCTGTAAAATGTCTTGTTGCTCTACTGAAAGATGAGGCGAATGGTGTTCTCCGCTTTCTGTCTCTAGCGTCCCCCCCCTCACCCCCGGCTTAGACGAGGCTTACACACACTACATACGCTCACACAGTCACTCTTCACATACGCTGCTGCTACTCTGTTTATTATCTATCCTGATTGACTAGTCACTTTTAACCCTACCGACATGTACATATTACCTCAACTACCAACACTGCTGCTACTCTGTTTATTATCTATCCTGATTGACTAGTCACTTTACCCCTACCTACATGACATATACCTCAACTACCAACACTGCTGCTACTCTGTTTATTATCTATCCTGATTGGCTAGTCACTTGTACCCCTACCTACATGTACATATTACCTCAAACTACCAACACTGCTGCTACTCTGTTTATTTCTATCCTGATTGGCTAGTCACTTTTACCCCTACCTACAGTACATATTACCTCAACTACCCAACACTGCTGCTACTCTGTTTATTATCTATCCTGATTGACTAGGCACTTTTACCCCTACATACATGTACATATTACCTCAACTACCAAACACTGCTGCTACTCTGTTTATTATCTATCCTGATTGGCTAGTCACTTTACCCTACCTACATGTACATATTACCTCAACTACCAACAATGCTGCTACTCTGTTTATTATCTATCCTGATTGGCTAGTCACTTTTACCCCTACCTACATGTACATATTACCTCAACTACCAACACTGCTGCTACTCTGTTTATTATCTATCCTGATTGGCTAGTCACTTTTACCCCTACCTACATGTACATATTACCTCAACTACCAACACTGCTGCTACTCTGTTTATTATCTATCCTGATTGACTAGTCACTTTTACCCCTACTGACATGTACATATTACCTCAACTACCTCATACCCCTGCACATTGACTCAGTACTGGTACTCCCTGTATATAGCCATGTTATTACCTGGTACTTCCTGTATATAGCCATGTTATTACCTGGTACTCCCTGTATAGCCAAGTTATTACCTGGTTCTCCCTGTATATAGCCATGTTATTACCTGGTACTTCCTGTATATAGCCATGTTTTTACCTGGTACTTCCTGTATATATCCATGTTAGTACCTGGTACTTCCTGTATATAGCCATGTTATTACCTGGTACTCCCCGTATATAGCCATGTTATTACCTGGTACTTCCTGTATATAGCCATGTTATTACCTGATACTCCCTGTATATAGCCATGTTATTACCTGGTACTTCCTGTATATAGCCATGTTATTACCTGGTACTTCCTGTATATAGCCATGTTATTACCTGGTACTTCCTGTATATAGCCATGTTATTACCTGGTACTTCCTGTATATAGCCATGTTATTACCTGGTACTTCCTGTATATAACCATGTTGTTACCTGGTTCTCCCTGTATATTGCAATTTTATTACCTGGTACTTCCTGTATATAGCCATTTTATTACCTGGTACTTCCTGTATATAGCCATGTTATTACCTGGTACTTCCTGTATAAAGCCATGTTATTACCTGATACTTCCTGTATATAGCCATTTTATTACCTGATACTTCCTGTATATAGCCATGTTATTACCTGGTACTTCCTGTATATAGCCATGTTATTACCTGATACTTCCTGTATATGGCCATTTTATTACCTGGTACTTCCTGTATAAAGCCATTTTATTACCTGGTACTTCCTGTATATAGCCATTTTATTACCTTGTACTCACTGTATATAGCCATGTTATTACCTGGTACTCCCTGTATATAGCCATGTTATTACCTGGTACTCCCTGTATATAACCATGTTATTACCTGGTACTTCCTGTATATAGCCATGTTATTACCTGGTACTTCCTGTATATAGCCATGTTATTACCTGGTACTTCCTGTATATAGCCATGTTATTACCTGGTACTTCCTGTATATAGCCATGTTATTACCTGGTACTCCCTGCATATAGCCATGTTATTACCTGGTACTCCCTGTATATAGCCATGTTATTACCTGGTACTTCCTGTATATAGCCATGTTATTACATGGAACTTCCTGTATATAGCCATGTTATTACCTGGTACTTCCTGTATATAGCCATGTTATTACCTGATACTTCCTGTATATAGCCATGTTATTACCTGATACTTCCTGTATATAGCCATGTTATTACCTGGTTCTCCCTGTATATTGCAATTTTATTACCTGGTACTTCCTGTATATAGCCATTTTATTACCTGGTACTTCCTGTATATAGCCATGTTATTACCTGATACTTCCTGTATATAGCCATTTTATTACCTGGTACTTCCTTTATATAGCCATGATATTACCTGGTACTCCCTGTATATAGCCATGTTATTACCTGGTACTTCCTGTATATAGCCTTGTTATTACCTGCTACTTCCTGTATATAGCCATGTTATTACCTGCTACTTCCTGTATATTGCCTTGTTATTGTTTTACTAGTTCCTTTTTTATTTAGCTAATATTTGTCTTACTTTTTAACTCTGCACTATTGGGAATGGGCTCGTAAGGAAGCATTTCACTGTAAAGTTTACAACTGTTTACAACTTTTTTTTCGGTACTCAAAATTATTTTCATGAGAGTACTGGAACACGGACATTATTTCAAATGCCCATCTCTAATAGCAATGTTGTAGTTGATGAGTTTGGCTCCGTCTCCTGACAGGCGAATGTCAGACGGGTTGTTCCTGAGGAAGTGCAGAGAGGTGGCGGAGAAATACAGGGACATCAAGTTCACCGAGATGTACCTGGATACGGTCTGTCTCAATGTAGGTACCCAGGTCTAGACTTCTTCTCCTTGACTTACATCGAGGCTGCATATCAACTGTAGTATTATGTACTGTATCCATTCTCTTGTTCTACAGATGGTGCAGGATCCCACTCAGTTTGATGTGCTGGTCATGCCCAACCTGTACGGAGACATCCTGAGGTGAGATGGTGTCTTGAATAACAGGATATAACTAATGGTTTAGAAACATGAACTGCTCCACCCACATTCATAACTTTGTCTTGTATATGGGTGTGAAACTGATTGATCCCTGTTCGATCCTGGAGGATATTACAGTGTTTGTGTTTTTCAGTGATCTGTGTGCTGGGCTGATCGGAGGTCTTGGGGTGACTCCTAGTGGAAATATTGGTGCCAACAATGTCGCCATCTTTGAATCGGTAGGTATGAAGGTCTAATTACTGTGGATTTTAAAGATTGTGTAGTTAATGTGAAGGTAGCTTTAATGTGATGCTCCTGGCCCAGTTTGGCCCATGATACAGCACCAGACATACCAATCCTGGATATGACCAACCTTACCGCTCAGTGGCTAGTTGTATTAACATCCTGGATATGACCAACCCTACCGCTCAGTGGCTAGTTGTATTAACATCCTGGATATGACCAACCCTACCGCTCAGTGGCTAGTTGTATTAACATCCTGGATATGACCAACCCTACCGCTCAGTGGCTAGTTGTATTAACATCCTGGATATGACCAACCCTACCGCTCAGTGGCTAGTTGTATTAACATCCTGGATATGACCAACCCTACCGCTCAGTGGCTAGTTGTATTAACATCCTGGATATGACCAACCCTACCGCTCAGTGGCTAGTTTTTTAACATCCTGGATATGACCAACCCTACCGCTCAGTGGCTAGTTGTATTAACATCCTGGATATGACCAACCCTACCGCTCAGTGGCTAGTTGTATTAACATCCTGGATATGACCAACCTTACCGCCTCAGTGGCTGTTGTATTAACCATCCTGGATATGACCAACCTTACCGCTCAGTGGCTAGTTGTATTAACATCCTGGGATATGACCAACCCTACCGCTCAGTGCTAGTTGTATTAACATCCGGATATGACCAACCCTACCGCTCAGTGGCTAGTTTGTATTAACATCCTGGATATGACCAACCCTACCGCTCAGTGGCTAGTTGTATTAACATCCTGGATATGACCAACCCTACCGCTCAGTGGCTAGTTGTATTAACATCCTGGATATGACCAACCCTACCGCTCAGTGGCTAGTTGTATTAACATCCTGGATATGACCAACCCTACCGCTCAGTGGCTAGTTGTATTAACATACAGTCAATTGAGTACAGGCTTAACTGAATGACAGAGAGAATATAATAAGGAATTGTTTGAATGGTTTGGGGAAGGCCTCATCTCAGGAATGCTCCTCAGAGCCAGAAGCTGATGACTGGCTACACTATGATGGGATGTCTGTGTACGTCTACCCAGCCACGCATGCCGTAATGCTACCGAGCCTTAGACCCAGGAAGATATGGGCACCTGCCCAAGTCCCGGCCCAATACTGACCTGCTGATTGTTACGCTGATTTGTTTAGAAGAAATGTTACGCATGATGTTAAGTAGAACCCAAACACATATATAATGTAATGAGATTTGTCAAATATGAGACGGTTTGCTGCTTTAAAGACAGTCGTGCGATGGGGATGCATGCCAAAGACAGTCGTGCGATGGGGATGCATGCCAAAGACAGTCGTGCGATGGGGATGCATGCCAAAGACAGTCGTGCGATGGGGATGCATGCCAAAAGGTGTCTGACCCTGCTTTAAAGACAGTCGTGCGATGGGGATGCATGCCAAAGACAGTCGTGCGATGGGGATGCATGCCAAAGACAGTCGTGCGATGGGGATGCATGCCAAAAGGTGTCTGACCCTGCTTTAAAGACAGTCGTGCGATGGGGATGCATGCCAAAAGGTGTCTGACCCTGCTTTAAAGACAGTCGTGCGATGGGGATGCATGCCAAAGACAGTCGTGCAATGGGGATGCATGCCAAAGACAGTCGTGCGATGGGGATGCATGCCAAAAGGTGTCTGACCCAACAGTCGGGTGTAATATGAATGACCTCCACATACATGCGTGTCATTGGAAACTCGCCAACTAAATTAGCTATTGATTGCTACGGTAAGCAGCCATTGCTGAGAAGAAGTCAAACTGATTGGGCCTAACAAGTGGAGCATAGCCCGCCACATACAGTGAGGGAAACAAGTATTTGATCCCCTGCTGATTTTGTACGTTTGCCCACTGACAAAGACATGATCAGTCTATAATTGTAATGGTAGGTTTATTTGAACAGTGAGAGACAGAATAACTACAACAAAAATCCAGAGAAATGCATGTAAAAAAAGTTATGAATTGATTTGCATTTTAATGAGGGAAATAAGTATTTGACCCCTCTGCAAAACATGATTTAGTTGGCAATCACAGAGGTCAGACGTTTCTTGTAGTTGGCCACCAGGTTTGCACACATCTCAGGAGGGATTTTGTCCCACTCCTCTTTGCAGATCTTCTCCAAGTCATTAAGGTTTCAAGGCTGACGTTTGGCAACTCGAACCTTCAGCTCCCTCCACAGATTTTCTATGGGATTAAGGTCTGGAGACTGGCTAGGCCACTCCAGGACCTTAATGTGCTTCTTCTTGAGCCACTCCTTTGTTGCCTTGGCCGTGTGTTTTGGGTCATTGTCATGCTGGAATACCCATCCACGACCCATTTTCAATGCCCTGGCTGAGGGAAGGAGGTTCTCACCCAAGATTTGACAGTACATGGCCCCGTCCATCGTCCCTTTGATGCGGTGAAGTTGTCCTGTCCCCTTAGCAGAAAAACACCCCCAAAGCATAATGTTTCCACCTCCATGTTTGACGGTGGGGGATGGTGTTCTTGGGGTCATAGGCAGGATTCCTCCTCCTCCAAACACGGCGAGTTGAGTTGATGCCAAAGAGCTCCATTTTGGTCTCATCTGACCACAACACTTTCACCCAGTTCTCCTCTGAATCATTAAGATGTTCATTGGCAAACATTAGACGGGCCTGTATATGTGCTTTCTTGAGCAGGGGGACCTTGCGGGCGCTGCAGGATTTCAGTCCTTCACGGCGTAGTGTGTTACCAATTGTTTTCTTGGTGACTATGGTCCCAGCTGCCTTAAGATCATTGACAAGATCCTCCCGTGTAGTTCTGGGCTGATTCCTCACCGTTCTCATGATCATTGCAACTCCACGAGGTGAGATCTTGCATGGAGCCCCAGGCCGAGGGAGATTGACAGTTCTTTTTTGTTTCTTCTATTTGCGAAAAATCACACCAACTGTTGTCACCTTCTCACCAAGCTGCTTGGCGATGGTCTTGTAGCCCATTCCAGCCTTGTGTAGGTCTACAATCTTGTCCCTGACATCCTTGAAGAGCTCTTTGGTCTTGGCCATGGTGGAGAGTTTGGAATCTGATTGATTGGCTTCTGTGGACAGGTGTCTTTTATACAGGTAACAAACTGAGATTAGGAGCACTCGCTTTAAAAGTGTGCTCCTAATCTCAGCTCGTTACCTGTATAAAAGACACCTGGGAGCCAGAAATCTTTCTTATTGAGAGGTGGTCAAGTACTTATTTCCCTCATTAAAATGCAAATCAATTTATAACATTTTTGACATGCATTTTTCTGGATTTTTGTTGTTGTTATTCTGTCTCTCACTGTTCAAATAAACCTACCATTAAAATTATAGACTGATCATGTCTTTGTCAGTGGGCAAACGTACAAAATCAGCAGGGGATCAAATACTTTTTTCCCTCACTGGAGAGTGATGGTGGAATTATACCTAATGTAGCTGTAGTGGTCACTGCTCCAGTTCTGAGCGAAAGACCAGTGGAACATAGAGGGGAAAGACCTTTATATTACTTAAGAAAGGACAGGAAGGAAACAGGTTTGAATAGGAGGGATGAATAGAGAATGATGAGGAGCAGAGCAGGTTTGAGTGTGAAGATATATTAGCACAAAGCAAGAGAAAGGACAAGTCTAAGTGTGATCTATCATGATAGTACCCCAGGAACTCCATTTAGAATGTTACTGTGAGCTATCATGATAGTACCCCAGGAACTCCATTTAGAATGTTACTGTGAACTATCATGATAGTACCCCAGGAACTCCATTTAGAATGTTAGTGCAAACTATTTGTATTTATTATGGATAGTATTTGTATTTGTATTTATTATGGATCCCCATTAGTTCCTGCCAAGGCAGCAGCTACTCTTCCTGGGGTTTATTATGGATCCCCATTAGTTCATGCCAAGGCAGCAGCTACTCTTCCTGGGGTTTATTATGGATCCCCATTAGTTCCTGCCAAGGCAGCAGCTACTCTTCCTGGGGTTTATTATGGATCCCCATTAGTTCCTGCCAAGGCAGCAGCTACTCTTCCTGGGGTTTATTATGGATCCCCATTAGTTCCTGCCAAGGCAGCAGCTACTCTTCCTGGGGTTTATTATGGATCCCCATTAGTTCCTGCCAAGGCAGCAGCTACTCTTCCTGGGGTTTATTATGGATCCCCATTAGTTCCTGCCAAGGCAGCAGCTACTCTTCCTGGGGTTTATTATGGATCCCCATTAGTTCCTGCCAAGGCAGCAGCTACTCTTCCTGGGGTTTATTATGGATCCCCATTAGTTCCTGCCAAGGCAGCAGCTACTCTTCCTGGGGTTTATTATGGATCCCCATTAGTTCCTGCCAAGGCAGCAGCTACTCTTCCTGGGGTTTATTATGGATCCCCATTAGTTCCTGCCAAGGCAGCAGCTACTCTTCCTGGGGTTTATTATGGATCCCCATTAGTTCCTGCCAAGGCAGCAGCTATTCTTCCTGGGGTTTATTATGGATTCCCATTAGTTCCTGCCAAGGCAGCAGCTACTCTTCCTGGGGTTTATTATGGATCCCCATTAGTTCCTGCCAAGGCAGCAGCTACTCTTCCTGGGGTTTATTATGGATCCCCATTAGTTCCTGCCAAGGCAGCAGCTACTTTTCCTGGGGTTTATTATGGATCCCCATTAGTTCCTACCAAGGCAGCAGCTACTCTTCCTGGGGTTTATTATGGATCCCCATTAGTTCCTGCCAAGGCAGCAGCTACTCTTCCTGAGGTTTATTATAGATCCCCATTAGTTCCTGCCAAGGCAGCAGCTACTCTTCCTGGGGTCCAGCTAAATTAAGGCAGTTATACAATGTTATATAACATTATTACACCACTACATATCTACAATACAAAATGTATAATACCACCATACAACAATATCACAATGTACAGTGGCTTGCGAAAGTATTCACCCCCTTTGGCATTTTTCCTATTTTGTTGCCTTACAACCTGGAATTAAAATTGATTTTTTTGGGGTTTGTATCATTTGATTTACACAACATGCCTACCATTTTGAAGATGCAACATATTTTTTATTGTGAAACAAACAAGAAATTAGACCAAAAAAATGCATAGCTATTCACCCCCCCAAAGTCAATACTTTGTAGAGCCACCTTTTGCAGCAATTACAGCTGCAAGTCTCTTGGGGTATGTCTCTATAAGCTTGGCACATCTAGCCACTGGGATTTTTGTCCATTCTTCAAGGCAAAACTGCTCCAGCTCCTTCAAGTTGGATGGGTTCCGCTGGTGTACAGCAATCTTTAAGTCCTACCACAGATTCTCAATTGGATTGAGGGCTTTGACTAGGCCATTCCAAGACATTTCAATGTTTCCCCTTAAACCACTCGAGTGTTGGTTTAGCAGTATACTTAGGGTCATTGTCCTGCTGGAAGGTGAACCTCCGTCCCAGTCTCAAATCTCTGGAAGACTGAAACAGGTTTCCCTCAAGAATGTCCCTGTATTTAGCGCCATCCATCATTCCTTCAATTCTGACCAGTTTCCCAGTCCCTGCCGATGAAAACCATCCCCACAGCATGATGCTGCCACCACCGTGCTTCACTGTGGGGATGGTGTTTTCGGGGTGATGAGAGGTGTTGGGTTTGCGCCAGACATAGCGTTTTCCTTGATGGCCAAAAAGTTCAATTTTAGTCTCATCTGACCAGAGTACCTTCTTCCATATGTTTGGGGAGTCTCCCACATGCCTTTTGGCGAACACCAAACGTGTTTGCTTATTTTTATCTTTAAGCAATGGCATTTTTCTGGCCACTCTTCTGTAAAGCCCAGCTCTGTGGAGTGTACGGCTTAAAGTGGTCCTATGGACAGATACTCCAATCTCTGCTGTGGAGCTTTGCAGCTCCTTCAGGGTTATCTTTGGTCTCTTTGTTGCCTCTCTGATTAATGCCCTCCTTGGTCCGTGAGTTTTGGTGGGCGGCCCTCTCTTGGCAGGTTTGTTGTGGTGCCATATTCTTTCAATTTTTTAATAATGGATTTAATGGTGCTCCGTGGGATGTTCAAAGTTTCGGATATTTTTTTATAACCCAACCCTGATCTGTACTTCTCCACAACTCTGTCCCTGACCTGTTTGGAGAGCTCCTTGGTCTTCATGGTGCCGCTTGCTTGGTGTTGCCCCTTGCTTAGTGGTGTTGCAAACTCTGGGCCTTTCAGAACAGGTGTATATATACTGAGATCATGTGACAGATCATGTGACACTTAGATTGCACACAGGTGGACTTTATTTAACTAATTGTGACATCTGAAGGTAATTGGTTGCACCAGATCTTATTTAGGGGCTTCATATCAAAGGGGGTGAATACATATGCACAAACCACTTTTCCGTTATTTATTGTTTTGAATTTTTTGAAACAAGTTTTTTTTTTTATTTCACTTCACCAATTTGGACTATTTTGTGAATGTCCATTACATGAAATCCAAATAAAAATCAATTTAAATTACAGGTTGTAATGCAACAAAATAGGAAAAACGCCAAGGGGGATGAATACTTTTGCAAGGCACTGTACTAAACTATAATATAATATAATATGCTATAATGTAACGTAATATAACATCATATACTTTAAAATACTATAATGGAATATACTATAATACAATATAACATCATATGTTTGAATATACTATAATATATTATAATATACTATAATATACTATAATATAATGTAATATACTATAATATAATTGAAAATACTATAATATAACATAATATGCATTAATATACTATAATATATATATATATATATATATATATATATATATATATATATATATATATATATATATATACACACTGTAATATACCATAATATAATGTAATATACACTAATATAATAAACTATAATACAATATACCTTCATAATATACTATAATATAATATACTATAATATATTATAACACACTATAATACACTATAATATACTATAGTACGTGTGTGTGTGTGTGTGTGTGTGTGTGTTTGTTCACAGTTGAAGTCGGAAGTTTACAGCAGAACGCTTAGGAGTGAGGGTAGTGATTTAAGGTGAAAAGACCAGATCAGAAACCCTAAATCCAACTCCTGTAAGTCGCTCTGGATAAAATATGCCATGGATAGTGGAATGAGCTGATCTAAATGAGCAACAATTCCTAAGCAGAAATGCCCTCTGAAGCGCAGGCTGAAGCCTGAGGTAACATTATAACCACTACTATATAAATACCTGCTATCTTGATGAGTGAGATAGGAAGCGATGTGAATGAGTTTACTAGATTTAATGAAAAGTGACGATCCATTCAGACCAGCCTTACTGATTTTAACTTTTTGTACAGTGCATCCGGAAAGTATTCAGACCCCTTCACTTTTTCCACATTTTATTACGTTAGTCTTATTCTAAAATGGATTCAATAAATCTACACACAATACCCCATAATGACAAAGCAAAAATAGGTTTTTAGAAATATTTGCTAATTTAGTATTTAGACCCTTTTCTATGAGACTCGAAATTGAGATGTTTCTACAACTTGATTGGAGTCCACCTGTGGTAAATTCAATTGATTGGACATGATTTGGAAAGGCACACACCTGTCTATATAAGATCCCACAGTTGAAAGTGCATGTCAGAGCAATAACCAAGCCATGAGGTCGAAGGAATTGTTCGTAGAGCTCCGAGACAAGATTGTGTCAAGGCACAGATCTGGGGAAGGGTACAGTGGCCTCCATCATTCTTAAATGGAAGAAGTTTGGAACCACCAAGACTCTTCCTAGAGCTGGCCGCCTGGCCAAACTGAGCAATCGGGGGAGAAGGGCCTTGGTCAGGGAGGTGACCAAGAACCCGATTGTCACTCTGACAGAGCTCCAGAGTTCCTCTGTGGAGATGGGAGAACCTTCCCAAGCCACTCCTCAGTAAAAGGCACATGACAGCCCGCATGGAGTTTGCCAAAAGGCACCTAAAGAAAATTCTCTGGTCTGATGAAACCAAGATTGAACTCTTTGGCCTGAATGCCAAGCGTCACGTCTGGAGGAAACCTGGCATCATCCCTACGGTGAAGCATGGTGGTGGCAGCACCATGCTGTGGGGATGTTTTTCAGCGGCAGGGATTGAGCGACTAGTCAGGATCGAGAGAAAGATGAACGGAGCAAAGTATAGTGAGATCCTTGATGAAAACCTGCTCCAGAGCGCTCAGGACCTCAGACTGGGGCGAAGGTTCACCTTCCAACAGGACAACGACCCTAAGCACACAGCCAAGACAACGCAGGAGTGGCTTCGGGACAAGTCTCTGAATGTCCTTGAGTAGCCCAGCCAGAGCCCGGACTTGAACCCGATCGAACATCTCTGGAGAGACCTGAAAATAGTTTTGCAGTGACTCTCCCCATCCAACCTGACAGAGCTTGAGAGAATCTGCAGAGAAGAATGGGAGAAACTCCCCAAATACAGGTGTGCCAAGCTTGTAGCGTCATACCCAAGAAGACTCTAAGCTGTAATCGCTGCCAAAGGTGCTACAACAAAGTACTGAGTAAAGGGTCTGAATACATATGTAAATGTTATATTTCAGTTCTTTATTTTTAATACATTTGTAAAAATTTCTAAAAACCTGTTTTTGCCTTTTTGTTATGGGGTATTGTGTGTGGATTGATGAGGGAAAAATTTAATCAATTTTAGAATAAGGCTGTAACTTAAGAAAATGTGGACAAAGTCAAGGGGTCTGAATCCTTTCCGAAGGCGCTGGAGATCATGTTAATATGTTGTTCCTATAGGTCCATGGGACGGCCCCTGATATAGCCGGGCTGGACATGGCCAATCCTACGGCTCTGCTGCTCAGCGCTGTGATGATGCTGCGTCACATGGGCTTGCACGACTACGGCAAGAAGATCGAGACCTCCTGCTTCGACACCATCAGAGACAAGAAGGTCTGAAACCGCACTCTTATTCTGAAATCACTGCCTGTCTCTCTGCTAACACACTCTTATTCTGAAATCACTGCCTGTCTCTCTGCTAACACACTCTTATTCTGAAATCACTGCCTGTCTCTCTGCTAACACACTCTTATTCTGAAGTTATAGGGATGTTACTGCACCCTTATTCTGAAGTTTTTTAATAATGAAGTGCCTAATCTCATGTATTTGTCCTATCGCCTCAGGTTCTGACGAGAGATCTGGGGGGGAATTCTAAATGTTCTGAGTTCACAGCTGAGATCTGCCAGAGAGTACAAGACATGGACTGAGAGATGCTGCCTGGTCTGAGTACTAACCAAATTATACCAGCTGGTCGTGACGAGATTATCAGAGTTCAGGAGAGTTCCTGAGAAAACCGAATCAAACCCAACTTTAGTCTGGTTACCAGTCTGTTTAGCTAACATTCCACCCCTTATGCTCCGTGTCATTGCCAAACATTGTACAAGGAGTGGAACATTAGCTTAACACTGGTAACCAGACTAACCTAACTACTCATAGTTCTGATAACTTCTACAATTATACTCTAAATGTATAACAACCTATGGAAGCAAATAACTCCAAAGTTTTTTTTACAAAACAGAAAATCACTGTATTAAAACTGTGGTCAAATGGTTCCTGTATGTATATGTGAGATGTAGTTCATTCTTAAAGAACTGCTCTAATATAAAGATGCTCTATATATTTATTGACTGGTTTGGGCCGATGATTCATTTTCTCATACCTTGTTGATTGTTGCGATTTGGTCTGTGGCTGCTGGTTTCACAATTACACCATATTAAAGTTACTGATATTTTGAACAAAGTCTCCTGTTGGTTTGTTCATTATGTAATGCTTGGCCTTCTGTACATTCATTATGTAATGCTTGGCCTTCTGTACATTCATTATGTAATGCTTGGCCTTCTGTACATTCACTATGTAATGCTTGGCCTCCTGTACATTCACTATGTAATGCTTGGCCTTCTGTACATTCATTATGTAATGCTTGGCCTTCTGTATATTCACTATGTAATGCTTGGCCTTCTGTACATTCATTATGTAATGCTTGGCCTTCTGTACATTCATTATGTAATGCTTGGCCTTCTGCACATTCATTATGTAATGCTTGGCCTTCTGTATATTCATTATGTAATGCTTGGCCTTCTGTATATTCATTATGTAATGCTTGGCCTTCTGTATATTCATTATGTAATGCTTGGCCTTCTGTACATTCATTATGTAATGCTTGGCCTTCTGTACATTCACTATGTAATGCTTGGCCTTCTGTACATTCACTATGTAATGCTTGCATTTCTATGAGTGTGCTAGGGTTACTATAATAATAGCATATCCCATTTCACAGATGCTTATTATGCATGCAGACATATGAGTGGCCCCAGTGGGAATTCAAGCACCATGCTCTACCAACTGAGCCCCACAGGTTAGACTGGGGCTCTATTCAATCTAGAAAACTGAAGCGTTACAGATTCCGCAAAACTAATTCAAAGGTAATTTCCAACTGAGCAGACATATGCAGCCTTTACCAGTAGTCTACTGAACGTAGCCATGGTAACATTACCAGTAGTCTACTGAACGTAGCCATGGTAACATTACCAGTAGTCTACTGAACGTAGCCATGGTAACATTACCAGTAGTCTACTGAACGTAGCCTTGGTAACATTACCAGTAGTCTACTGAACGTAGCCATGGTAACATTACCAGTAGTCTACTGAACGTAGCCATGGTAACATTACCTGTAGTCTACTGAACGTAGCCATGGTAACATTACCAGTAGTCTACTGAACGTAGCCATGGTAACATTACCAGTAGTCTACTGAACGTAGCCATGGTAACATTACCAGTAGTCTACTGAACGTAGCCATGGTAACATTACCAATAGTCTACTGAACGTAGCCATGGTAACATTACCAGTATTCTACTGAACGTAGCCATGGTAACATTACCAGTAGTCTACTGAACGTAGCCATGGTAACATTACCTGTAGTCTACTGAACGTAGCCATGGTAACATTACCTGTAGTCTACTGAACGTAGCCATGGTAACATTACCAGTAGTCTACTGAACGTAGCCATGGTAACATTACCAGTAGTCTACTGAACGTAGCCATGGTAACATTACCAGTAGTCTACTGAACGTAGCCATGGTAACATTACCAGTAGTCTACTGAACATAGCCATGGTACAGTGGGGGAAAAAAGTATTTAGTCAGCCACCAATGGTCCAAGTTCTCCCACTTAAAAAGATGAGAGAGGCCTGTAATTTTCATCATAGGTACACGTCAACTATGACAGACAAAATGAGAATTCTTTTTCCAGAAAATCATATTGTAGGATTTTTTAATGAATTTATTTGCAAATTATGGTGGAAAATAAGTATTTGGTCAATAACAAAAAAAAGTTTCTCAATACTTTGTTATATACCCTTTGTTGGCAATGACACAGGTCAAACGTTTTCTGTAAGTCTTCACAAGGTTTTCACACACTGTTGCTGGTATTTTGGCCCATTCCTCCATGCATATGTCCTCTAGAGCAGTGATGTTTTGGGGCTGTCGCTGGGCAACACGGACTTTCCACTCCCTCCAAAGATTTTCTATGGGGTTGAGATCTGGAGACTGGCTAGGCCACTCCAGGACCTTGAAATGCTTCTTACGAAGCCACTCCTTCGTTGCCCGGGCGGTGTGTTTGGGATCATTGTCATGCTGAAAGACCCAGCCACGTTTCATCTTCAATGCCCTTGCTGATGGAAGGAGGTTTTCACTCAAAATCTCACGATACATGACCCCATTCATTCTTTCCTTTACACGGATCAGTCGTCCTGGTCCCTTTGCAGAAAAACAGCCCCAAAGCATGATGTTTCCACCCCCATGCTTCACAGTAGGTATGGTGTTCTTTGGATGCAACTCAGCATTCTTTGTCCTCCAAACACGACGAGTTGAGTTTTTACCAAAAAGTTCTATTTTGGTTTCATCTGACCATATGACATTCTCCCAATCCTCTTCTGGATCATCCAAATGCACTCTAGCAAACTTCAGACGGGCCTGGACATGTACTGCCTTAAGCAGGGGGACACGTCTGGCACTGCAGGATTTGAGTCCCTGGCGGCGTAGTGTGTTACTGATGGTAGGCTTTGTTACTTTGGTCCCAGCTCTCTGCAGGTCATTCACTAGGTCCCCCCGTGTGGTTCTGGGATTTTTGCTCACCGTTCTTGTGATCATTTTGACTCCACGGGGTGAGATCTTGCGTGGAGCCCCAGATCGAGGGAGATTATCAGTGGTCTTGTATGTCTTCCATTTCCTAATAATTGCTCCCACAGTTGATTTCTTCAAACCAAGCTGCTTACCTATTGCAGATTCAGTCTTCCCAGCCTGGTGCAGGTCTACAATTTTGTTTCTGGTGTCCTTTGACAGCTCTTTGGTCTTGGCCATAGTGGAGTTTGGAGTGTGACTGTTTGAGGTTGAGGACAGGTGTCTTTTATACTGATAACAAGTTCAAACGGGTGCCATTAATACAGGTAACGAGTGGAGGACAGAGGAGCCTCTTAAAGAAGAAGTTACAGGTCTGTGAGAGCCAGAAATCTTGCTTGTTTGTAGGTGTCCAAATACTTATTTTCCACCATAATTTGCAAATAAATTCATAAAAAATCCTACAATGTGATTTTCTGGAGAAAAAAAATCTCATTTTGTCTGTCATAGTTGACGTGTACCTATGATGAAAATTACAGGCCTCTCTCATCTTTTTAAGTGGGAGAACTTGGACCATTGGTGGCTGACTAAATACTTTTTTTCCCCACTGTAACTTTACCAGTATTCTACTGAACATAGCCATGGTAACATTACCAGTAGTACATTTTACATTTTACATTTTAGTCATTTAGCAGACGCTCTTAACCAGAGCGACTTACAGGAGCAATTAGGGTTAAGTGCCTTGCTCAAGGGCACATTAACGTCATTTAGCAGACGCTCTTAGCCAGAGCGACTCACAAATTGATGCGTTCACCCTATAGCCAGTGGGATAACCACTTACAATTTGGGGGGGGGGGGGGGGGGGGGGGTGGGGTTAGAAGAATAAGTTAGCTATCCCAGGTATTCCTTAAAGAGGTGGGGTTTTCAAAAATGCTCCGGAAGGGGTGGTGGAGGACTCCGCTGTCCTGGCGTCGTGAGGAGCTGTCCACCAGGGGTGCCAGAGAGCAGCGAAACAGTTTGACGGTGAGGGGAGGGAGCTGTGCTTCAGCAGAGGAAGAGGGGAGCCAGCAGGCCAGAGGGGATGAAAGCAATGTCCTCCGTGTGGGTGTTTGTAGGGACTGATCAGAGCCTGAAGGGATACAGGGGTCGCCGTCCTCACTGCTCCAAGGCAAGACCATGGTCTTGTAGCGGAGCGAGCTTCAATGGAAGCCAGTGGAGTGTGCGGAGGAGGGGGGTGACGTGAGAGAACTTGGGAAGGTTGAACACCAGACGGGCTGCGGCATTCTGGATGAGTTGTAGGGGTTTAATGGCACAGGCAGGGAGCCCAGCCAACAGCGAGTTGCAGTAGTCCAGACGGGAGATGACAAGTGCCTGGACCAGGACCTGCGCCGCTTCCTGTGTAAGGCAGGGGTCGCACTCTCCGAATGTTGTAGAGCATGAACCTGCAGGAGCGGGTCACCGCCTTGATGTTGGCGGAGAACGACAGGGTGTTGTCCAGGGTCACGCCTAGGCTCTTCGCACTCTGGGAGGAGGACACAGCGAGTTGTCTACCGTGATGGCGAGATCATGGAACGGGCAGTCCTTCCCGGGGAGGAAGAGCAGCTCCGTCTTGCCAGGGTTCAGCTTGAGGTGGTGATCCGTCATCCATACTGATATGTCTGCCAGACATGCAGAGATGCGATTCGCCACCTGGTGATCAGAAGGGGGAAAGGAGAAGATTAGTTGTGTATCGTCAGCGTAGCAATGATAGGAAAGGCCATGTGAGGATATGACCAGAGCCAAGTGACTTGGTGTATAGGGAGGAAAAGGAGAGGGCCCAAAACCGATCCCTGGGGGACACCAGTGGTGAGGAGCACGTGGTGCGGAGACAGCTTCCCCCGCCACGCCACTTGGTAGGAGCGACCGGTCAGGTAGGACGCAATCCAGGAGTGAGCCGCGCCGGAGATGCCCATTTCGGAGAGGGTGGAGAGGAGGATCTGATGGTTCACAGTATCAAAGGCAGCAGACAGATCTAGAAGGACAAGAGCAGAGGAGAGAGAGTTAGCTTTAGCAGTGCTGGTAGAGTCTCTGTGACACAGAGAAAGCAGTCTCAGTTGAATGACCAGTCCTGAAACCTGATTGTTTGGATCAAGAAGGTCTTCTGAGAGAGATAGCACGAGAGTTTGGCTAAAGACGGCACGCTCAATAGTTTTGGAAAGAAAAGAAAGAAGGGATACGGTCTGTAGTGGTTGACATCAGTGGGGTCGAGTGTGGTTTTTTTTGAGAAAGGGGAGTAACTCTCGCTCTCTTGAAGACGTAAGGGACATGGCCAAGCGGTCAAGGATGAGTTGATCAGCGAGGTGAGGTAGGGGAGAAGTCACCGGAGATGGTCTGGAGAAGGGGAGGAGGGGATGGGGTCAAGCGTGCAGGTTGTTGGGCGGCCTGCATCACAAGTCGCAGGATCTTTCTGGAGAGAGAGGGGAGAAATGAAGTCAAGCATAGTGTAGGGCAAGTGTGAGCAGGACCAGCAGTAGTCATTATGCTTAACAACAAGGATCGTATTGTCGTCCAACCTCTTTTCAAGTGGTTTGACAAAAAAAAAGTCATCCACATAGCGATAGTAGGGGGGGAGGGGGGGTGGATGATTCAGAGGGAGGCAATGTGCAAAGAGCTTCCTATGGTTTATAGCAGATGCTGGAATTAGAGTGGTAGAAGGTGGCCTTAGCAGCAGAAAACGATGAAGAAAATGTAGAGAGGAGGGAGTGAACATATGCCAGTCGCGACATCCCACCACCCCCCCCCTCAGGAATTTAGTTTTCTTCCATTTCCGCTCCGCGCCCCGTATCTCTGTTCGTGAGCTCGCAAGGGGGGGGGGGGGGGGGGGGGGGGGGGGGGGGGGGGGGGGGGGGGGGGGGGGGGGTGGGGGGGGGGTGGGGGGGGGGGAAAAAAAGGGGGGGGGGGTGTCGGGGGGGGGGGGGGGGGTGGGGGGGGGGAGAAAGTCCCTCAATCCACTGAGGCTGTAGGTGAGGACCTAGCCTGCCGTGAGGATAGGGACACAGACGAGTCAAAGGATCAGAAAGGGCTGACTAGGAGGTTTAGGAGTGCAAATCATATATTGTGGGATAAGGTTGAGCATAGGGAAGAGATATAGGAGGAAGAGTGAGAATAGTAGTGGTGAGATGAGAGAGCGAAGGTTTTCGGGCGGCGGGCAATACCATTCTGTGTAGGGCCGAGTGATAGGTGTGGGAGGAAAAGTGAGGGAGAACAGGAAACAAAGTAGTGGTCGGAGACTTGAGGGGATTTGCGTGAGATTAGTATAGATGCCGCATCTAGTGAGATGAGGTCAAGCGTATTGCCTGCCTTGTGAGTCAGGGGAGGGACTGTGAAGGGTGGTGTCAAAAGAGAAGGATTGGAAAGAAGGACGGCGAGATAATGATCAAATGTGGACGCATCGGGAGGTTGAAATCCCCCAAAACTGTGAGGGTGAGCCATCCTCAGGAAAGGAACTTATCAAGGCTTCAAGCTCAGTGATTAACTCTCCAGGGAACCCTGGAGGGCGATAGATTACAAGGAATATTAAGCCTACATGGGGCTAGTGACTGTGACAGCATGGAAATTCAATGAGAATAGCAGATGGTTTAGGTAAATTAGAATTTCCCCTTGGGAGAGATGATGATTCCTGTACCACCACACCTCTGACAGATGCTCTCGGGGTATGCGAGAACACATGGTCAGACGAGGAGAAGCAGTAGGAGTATCGGGTTTTTCAGTGTGATCCATGTGTCCGTCATCGCCAGGAGTCGAGGGACGGAGGTTGGCAGAGGCTGGGATGAAGTTCAGCTTTGTGGCACATAACGGCAGTTCCAGATGCTGCTGCGACCTGGAACGCCACTTGGGTGTTTGCGTGCAGGACCACCAAATTGGAGAGGCACAGCCACGTCGGTTTGTTGCTTTTTGTGTAGCTGTTGCGAGAGGAGAGAACAGGATATGCATAGGCATAATTGACAGGCCTTAGCAAATGCGCTCAAAAATGCAGAGGAGAACGAATGCAATGGGCTAAGCATCTGGATTTGAAGAGCGGGCCTCACCTCACCAACTTCTACTCGGACACTAAAATTTGTTTCCGGAACCACCCGAAAAAAACTCTCCCAACTTCCCCTTTGGAAATCATAATTGTTGTGAACCAACAGCGGTTCAATGTTTAAAGGAGTAGACTCAACCACTTTGTTAGCTATCCTACTATGACTCCATGCCAACTAGCAGACTAGCATCCAATAACAATACACACCGTTAGCTCAACCACTGGTCCACAACAACACCAATATTGTTGTATGCACACTAAACAGATCATTCGTGTCTGTTGTCAAGTTCCTATATGAACGCCGCATGAATTAGACGTTGGCTAGCTGAGGACAAGTAATGTGTTAGCTACTACAGTACAGCCAATGGTCATGTTTGGTAGCTACAATGGCCCTGTGTCTACTCTGTTTTAAAACGGCTAGCTAGCTAGCTTCGTGCTACAGCTGGCACGGCCGATGACACTGCCAAACCCAGTAACTACCCACAACTAACCCACGAAGCCTAGACTATACGCCGTTCCAACCTGCAAGCTAGCACCTTAACACAAACTTATCATCACACCTGGCCACAACAAACTGCCAGAGTGTGTCAGCACACCAAACAGACTTAAATCCGTGTCGATTCCCCTTCCAACGCAGCAAAAAAAAAAAAATAATAAAAAAAAAAAAATAAAAATATAATATAATAATAAAAAACGGGGGAACCACTCCCCTTTGCAAACGTTCCCAAATGCTACCCGCTACACCCGGCCTCGTGCCTCGTACTAGCCCAAAATTTCCCTATTCCCACTAAAAACCCCACAATAAACCTCAAAAAATTCAATCCTAACACCAGCTACCTACCTACGATCTAATACAGGGTTTAAGCAAAATTTTAAACTTTGGGGTGGGAGACATTACCTTGGGAAACCATCTCCCCCGTTCAACGTTCCAAAACTCCCCCTACTAGTACCTCTGCCTCAAAACTAACCCCAATTACCCACGGAAAGCTACAAAAACAACAAAATACAAACCTACAAAAAATACATACCTAACTCCGTAACTACCTACCTGATTAATACATTTTAAGCTTTCTAAACACTACATGTAGTTTACCCCTACTTCCTACTTCCTCCACCCCGAGAAAACACTTCCCCCCTCGTCCTCTCTTTGTGGGAGTGTAGAGCTGTATTTACTAAACTAGCCATTTTAATTTTTCCAGTTTTCTACTAAAACGAAAATAATAAAAAATATCCTTTTCAACGTTTTTTATCCAAGCGATTTTACATATGCGTGCATAATTTTTTATTTATATTTTTTTTTTATGGGTGGCCCCGGGGTTTGAACCCACACTTGGGTTACAACGCCGTGCTCTCCCAGCTGACACAGAGGACCCCCCCCGCCCCTCCCACATTCCACTTGGCCCCCCATTAAAGCCGCTCCTACAAGACCAGGTGCTTTCCTACGGAGCTGTGAGGGGAAGGGCCCTCCTTTTCCCTTCGGGCTCGATAAAGGGCCTTGGTACTTACCTGTTACAAGTGCCATGGTAACTTTACCAGTATTCTATGAAACAGCCAGGTAACTTTCCATAGTCCTGAAGTACCATGGTAAATTACCAGTAGTCTAGACGTACCAGGGTTTCATCCAGTATCTACTGAACGTAGCCATGGAACTTTTACCATTTACTTTTACTTTTTCTCTTTTGCAGCCCTTTATCCGAGCGATTTACAATTGGTGCATTCATTTAAGCCAGTGGGATAACCTTTAAAATGTGTATTTTATTATTTTTATTATTTTTTTTTTTTTTGGGGGGGGGAAAAAGGGGGGTAGAATTACTTTATCCTACCCCGGGGTTTTCCTTAAAGGGGGGGGGGGTTTTAAAGGTCTCAAAGGGGTGAGTGACCCCCTTCCGTTGTGTGAGGGAGCTTTTTCCCCCCTTTGGGGGTGCCAGAGCACGAACAGTTTTGAGGGCTGACGGGAAGTGCTTCCGGAGGTGGGGGGGCCAGCAGGCCGGGGGTGGATGAACGAAACCCTCTTTTGGGGTGTAGGGTCTGATCAGACCTAAAGGGGACGGAGGTGCCGTTCCCCACGCCCGTAGGCAAGCCCATGGTCTTGTAGCGAGCAGTTTCAACTGGAAGCCAGTGGAGTGTGCAAAGGGGGGTGGAGTGAGAAATTGGGAAGGTAAACACCAGACGGGCTGTGGCTTCTGGGAGTTGTGGGGGTTTAAAATCACGGCGGGGAGCCCACCCAAAACCCGAGTTGAGTAATCCAAGGGAGATGACGTGCCGGGGATTGGACCTGTCCCGCTTCCTGTGTAGGCGGGGTCTACTCTCCGGTTGTAGAGCTGAACCTCGGAGTTTTAAACCGGATGGCGAATCATGATGGGCCCCTTTCCCCCGGGAGGAAAGCACCCGTTTTCCCCGGGGTTTTCAGCTTGAGGGGGTGACTTTCACCCAACTGATTTCTGCCAACTCGAGATGTTTTCGCCACCTGGAAATCAAAGGGGGAAAGGAAAAGATTATTGGTGTCGTCTGCGTGCAATAAAGGGGAAGGCCTTGAGGATATGACGGGCCCCAAGGCTTGGTGTATAGCGAGAATGGGAAAGGGGGGCCCTAGAACTGAGCCCTGGGGGGCCCTGGTGAAGCACGTGGTGCGGAGACAGTTTTCGCCACGCCACGGGGAGGAGCGACCGGTCAGGTAGGCGCAACCCAAAGGGGCCGGCCGGAGATGCCCAGCTCGGAAGGGTGGAGAGAGGATCTGATGGTTCCATATCAAGGCAGCAAAGTCTAGAAGGAAAAAGAGCAAGGAGAGAGAGTTAGCTTTGCAGTGCGGAGAGCCCCGTACAAGAGAAGAGCAGCACATTTTAATGACCATCTTGAAACCGACGGGTTTTGGATCAAGAAGGTCTTCTGGAAAATAGCAAGAGAGTTGGCTAAAACGGCACGCTTTAAAAGTTTTGGAGAGAAAGAAAAAAGGGATCTGGTCTGTATTTTTTGACATCAGAGTGTTGGTTTTTTTTAGAAGAGGTGCAACTTCGCTCTCTTGAAAACGAAAAGGGCATAGCCCGGTCCAAGGTGAGTTGATGACGGGGGGTAAGGAGAAGGTCCCGGAGATGGTCTGGGAAAGAGGGGGATAGGTCAAGCGGGAGGTTTTGGCGCCGCCGTCACAAATGCAAGTTTTTTCTGGAGAGGGGAGAAAGAAAATCAAAAACTAGGGAGGGGATGTGAGCAGGGCCAGCATGTCATTTGATTAAAAAACGGGATTGGATCGTCAACCTCTTTTCAAAAAGGTTTTACGAAACTCCACAGAGAGGGGGAGGAGGGGGGGGGGGAATTCAGCAGGAGGAAAGTGGCAAAACTTCCTAGGGTTAAGGCAGATCTTGGAAATATATATGGTAAAAAGTGGGTTTTAAACGAAACGTGAGAAAATGTAAGAGGAGGGGGGAAAAGTGGGGGAGGAGTTTTTTTTCCCCATTAGCAAGGGGAAAATGTAGGATGGAGAAGAGTAGCAAAGGAAAGGTTGGAGGGATTACCTCTGAGTTTTGGGGGGCCCAGAGGAGTATGTTGGGGAAGCGGAGAGAAAAGGATAAAAGTATGGCGGGGAAAATGGGGGGGGTTGCAGTGAGATTAGTAAAAGAACCTTAGAAAGATATCAACGTATTTCCTGCCTTGTGAAGGGGGGGGACGGGGGAAGGGGAGGCAAAGAGGAAGGATGGAAGAAGGAGGCAGAGAGAAATGATCAAGGTTAAATAGGGAGGTTGAAGTCACCCAGAATTGAGGGGTGAGCCATCCTGGAAAGGAAATTTCAAGGGCAAGCTCATTGAAAACTCTCCAAGGAACCCGGGGGCGAAATGACAAGAATGTTTACTTGAAGGGCTAGTGAAATGTGACGCAGGAATTCAAAAGAGGAGAGGACAAAGGGTCAGGGGAAAAGAAAAAGTCCCCTTGAGAGATGAGGATTCCTTGCCCCACCCCCCCTGACCAGATTTCTCCGGGGGATGCGAGAAACATGGCAGACGAGGAAGACAGAGGGGTAGCGTTTTTCAGTGGTAATCCATGTTTCCGTCAGGCCAAAAGTCGAGGGGCGGAGGGGGAGCAGGCTGAGATAAACCCGCCTTTTTGGCACAGAACAGTGTTCCGAGGCTGCTTGAGCCTGGAACCCAGGGGGGTGGGGGTGCAGGGACCACAGGTTGGAGGCGCAGGCCCCGCGGTGTGAGGCGTATTATACCTGTCGGAGAGGAAGAGAGGGAAACAACATAGTTTTACAGGCTACAAAAATGGCTACAAAAATGCAAAGGAGATCGGAAGAAATGAACTAACCCCTCGGGAAAGGGGAAGCGGGGGGGTCCCCCCCTCACTACGTTTCACGAAAAACCAAAAATAAAACTCTCCCAACTTCCACCTCAGAAAATATCTTGTTGTAAACAAAAGCGGTTCAATTTTTCTAGGAATAGACTAACTTTGTTTATTCCTACTAACTTGGGACAGTTCTTTCCCTGAAAATCGTCCCGGGCACCAAGTCATATGACGCCACGCCAACAGTGCCGGGACTCCAAAACACGGTTTAGCACCAAACTCGGCCAAAACAAAACCCCCATGGTCAAAAACCCCCAAAAGGGTCATTCGTTCCGTGTCTAACGTTGTGGGTTTGTCCCGGCAGCTTGAGCGATCCCGCAACTTATTCACCCGTTAGTTAGCAGAAAGTTAGCATATAGCTGCCTTTTTCAGCAACGAACAACCCTCCTCCACGGGAGAACAACAGAGAGAGCCAAACTAACGTTTAAATAGTCACCCATGTCCCCCCAATTCCCTTGAACGACTCGGTACCAGTTGTAAAAAAAAACACAAATGTGGTTATAACTTCCCCTAGCGTACTGTTAGCTACCAATTGCAAACTACCATGCATTACTAGCAGTTCGGTCTTCCAGGTCGTTTCCACCATTGTTTATAGCTATCCCGGGGAACAAGCTAGCTACATTTCGGCACGTACCCCTTACTACCAACGTTAACGTTCAACAATGGGTTAGAAAAAAATCTGAATGGAGGCATTATTGATTAATTATTGTAGGCGCTAGCTGGCGTAATTACAGGAAAAATCGGCTAAACAACTACCCATTTTTTAATATTACCGTACCCCCCCCCTAGCTAGTCCATGTGTGGGGTTTGCTACTTCGTGCTTCCCCGGGTCCCGAATACAAACAACCCACAATAATTTTCATACAACAACCCCCGAAAATACCACAATACCTAAATAAAAACCCAAATACAAGGGTTAAGCTTTTTGGACAAAACCCAAACTATGTATATAAGCCTATAAACCCAACTTACCCCCCCGCCCCAGAAGACCAAACCCACCCGCACTCCTACCCGCGACCCACCCCCACTCACTACCCGACACCTCACCCGACGACGGGCCCTCAAGTCCATATCTACGACTGGTTTTAAAAACTCCCTTACCCCTAAATTTTATCTGATGGTTAATAACTCCTCTTCCCCCCTACACTAATCGACGGGTTATACTCCTCTTCCATATTCTGATGGTTAAAAACCCTCTTACCACTACCTAATCTGACGGGTTAAAACTCCTTTTCCCTATATTACTGGTTTTAAAAAACTCCCCTTTCCATATTCTGATGGGGTTTAAAACTCCTCTTACCCCCTATATCTGACGGGTTAATAAAATCCTCTTTCCCCCTCCTATACTGA
>LR778278.1:15542093-15554209 GCA_902810595.1 Coregonus sp. 'balchen' | reverse complement strand
TCATGTACATATCTACCTCAATACCTATTCTTATCTATCTTGATGCCTAGTTCACGTTTACTTACCCTGCCTCATGTACATATCTACCTCAATTCTTATTATTATCTAATCCTGATGGCCTAGTCCCCTTCCACTGCCTTCATGTACAATCCTACCCTCAAATACCTTATTATATTTCTCTATCTGATGCCTAGTCACTTTCCCTGCCTTCATGTCATATCTAACCTCAAATACCTTATTATATCTAGCCTGGCCTAGTCCCTTTACCCTGCCTTCAGGTACAGATCTACCTCAAATACCTTTATTATATCTATCCGATGCCTAGATCACTTTAGCCCTGCCTTCATGTACAGATCTACCTCAAATACCTTATTAGTATCTCCTGATGTCTGTCACTTTACCCTGCCTTCATTACATATCTACTCAAATACCTTATTATTATCATCCTGATGCCTAGTCACTTTAATACCCTGCATTCAATGTCATTCTACATCATACCTTATTATTATCTATCCTGATGCCTAGTCCTTTACCCTCCTTCATGTCCCATATCTAACCCCCTTCAATACCTTTATTATTTCTATCCTGATGCCTAGTCACTTACCCTGGCTTCCTGACATATCTACCTCAAAATCCTTATTATTATCTACCGGATGCCTATCAGCTTTACCCTGCCTTTCATGTAACTATCTACCTCAAATACCTTATAATTAACGTATCCTGATGACTATCACTTACCTGCCTTCATGTCCTATCTACCTCAATAACCTCATACCCTGCTGCACATGGGTACTGGTACTCCCTGTATAAGCTCCACTTGAATCTGGTACTGGTACTGTTCCTGTATATAGCTCCACATTGATCTGTACTGGTACTCCCTGTAATATAGCTCCACATTGGATCGGTACTGGTACTTACTCCCTGTATAATAGCTCCACATTGAATCTGGTACTCCCTTTATATAGCTCCACATTGATTGGTACTGGTACTTCCTGTATATAGCCCCTTCCACATTGTCTGGTACTGGTACTCCCTGTATAGAGCTCAACATTGATCTGGTACTGGTAATCCTATTTCTCCCTGTATATAGCTTACATTGATCTGGTACTCCCTGTCTAAGCTCCACTTGATCTGGTACTCCCTGTATAGACCCACATTGGATCTGGTACTGGTACTCACTCCCTGTATATTAGCTCACATTGACTGGTACTCCCTTTATATAGCTCCACATTGTTCGGTACAGTACTTTCCTGTATAATGCTCCACATGATCTGGTACTGGTCTTTCCTGTATATAGCTCCAATTGATCTGGTACTGTACTCCCCTGTAATAGCTCCACATTGATCTGGTACTGGTACTCCCTGTATACGCTCCACATTGATCTGTACTCCCTGTATATAGCTCCACCTTGATCTGGTACTGGTACTCCCTGTTATAGCGCCCACTTGATCTGGTAACTACTTCCCCTGTATATGCTCCACAGTGATCTGGTACAGGTACTCGTTCCTGTATATAGCTCCACATTGAATCTGGTACTGGTACTTCTGTATATACTTTCCACATTGAATCTGGGTACTGGACTCTTACTTCCCTGTATATAGCTCCAAGTGATCTTGGGTACTTTTCCCTGTTATAGCTCCACATGATCTGGTACTGGTACTAACCGCCTTTATATAGCTCCCCATTGAGCTGGTACTGGGTACGCCCGTAATATAGCTCCACATTGCTCTGGTACTGGTTACTCCCTGTATATAGCTCCCTATTGATCTGGTAACATGGTACTCCTGTATAGATCTCCACTTGACTGGTACTCCCTGTATATAGCTCCACATTGATCTGGTACTTCCCTGTATTAGCTCATATGATGCTGGTACTGTACTCCCCTGTATACCTAGCTTCCACATTGATCCTGGTACTCCAGTATATAGCCCACATTGATCTGGTGACTGTCTGCCCCTTTATATAGCTCCACCTTGATCTGGTCTGTACTTTCCTGTATATAGCTCCCATTTGATCTGGTAACTGGTACTTCTTTTGAGCTCCACATTGATCTGGTATGGTACTTCCGTATATAGCTCCACATTGATCTGGTACTGGTACTCCCTGTATATAGCTCCACACACATGTTTATGGTACTAACCCTGTTTAGCTCACATTGATCTGGTACTGTACTTCCTGTATATAGCTCTACAATTGATCTGGTACTTGGTACTTTCCTTATATAGCTCCACATTGATCTGGTACTGGTACTTCCTGTATATAGCCCACATTGATCTGGTACTGGTCTCCCCTGTATATAGCTCCACATTGATCGGTACTGGTACTCCTGTATATAGTCCACACATTGATCTGGTACTGAGTACTCCACTGTATATAGCTCCACATTGATCTGGTAAATGGTACTCTCCCCGGGTATAAGCTCCCCATTGGGTTCTGGTACGCCATGTATATAGCTCCAATTGATCTGGTACTCCCTGTCATATAGCTCCACATTGATCTGTTACTGGTACTCCCTTATATATAGCTCCAATTGATCTGGTTACTTCCCTGTATATACTCCACATTGATCTGGTAGTGGTACTCTCCCTGTAGATAGCTCCACATTATCTGCTGGACTCCCTGTATATATCTCCACTTGATCTGTACTGGTACTCCCTGTAATATAGCTCCACATTGATCTGGTACTGGTACTACTCCCTGTATATTACCCTCCACATTGATCTGTACTGGTACTTCCCTGTATATAGCTCACATTGGATCTGGTTACTGGTACTCTCCCTGTCTATAGGCTCTACTTGAGCTGGTACTCTTCCCTGTTATATAGCTCCACCTTGATCTGGTACTTCCTGTATATAGCTCCACATTGATCTGGTCCAGGTACTTCCTTTATATAGCTCCCCATTGATCTGGTACTGGTACTGTCCCTGTATATAGCCCACTGATCTGGTACTGTACTTCCCCTGTATATAGCTCCACATTGATCTGGTACTGGTACGTTCTACCCCTGTCTATAGCTCCACATTGATCTGGTACTCGGTTACTCCCTGTATATAGCTCCACATTGTCTGGTACTGGTACTCTGTCCCTGTATAGAGGCTCCCATATTATGCTGGTACTGGTACTCTCCCTGTTATAGCTCCACATTGATCCTGGATACTGGTACTCCCTGTATATTAGCTTCCACATTTATCTGGTACTGGTCCTTGTCCCTGTATATAGCTCCACTTGATCTGGTACGGTACTCCTTTTATATAGCATTCCACAGTGATCTTGTACTTCCCTGTATATGCTCCACATTGATCTGGTACTCCCTGTATATGCTCCATATTGAATCTGGTCCTGTACTCCCCTGTCTACATAGCTCCCACTTTTTGTTTTTGGGGGGGAGCTGGTCACTCCTGTATATAGCTCCACATTGATCTGGTACTGGTACTCCCTGTAATATGCTCCACATTGATCTGGTACGGGTACATCATCCTGTATATAGCTCACACTTTGGAGCTGTCTGGTACTTCCTGTAATAGCTCCACAATTGATCTGGTAATGGTACTTCCTTATATAGCTCCACATTGATCTGGTAAAAACCCCTGGTATCCCTGTATATATCTTCCACAGTGTTATGGTTACTCTCCTCCCTGTATATGCTCCACATTGATCTGGTACTGGTACTAGTCCTGTATAAGAGCTTCTACATGATCTGGTACTGGTACTGTCCTGTATATAGCTCCACTTGAATCTGGGTACTTGGTACTTCCCTTATCTAGGCGCCACTTGATCTTGTAATGGTACTCGTCCCACTGTATATAGCTCCACTTGATCTTGTACTGGTACTCCCTGTATATACTCCACATTGATCTGTACTGGTCTACTACCTGTATAATAGCTCCACATTGATCGGTACTGTACGCTTGCCCTTTATATAGCTCCACATTGTTCTGGTACTCCATTTATATAGCTCCACAGTGATCTTGTACTGGTAGGTCTCCCTGTTATATAGCTCCCATTGATCTGGTACTCCGAATAGCTCCACATTGAGCTGGTACTCCCTGTATATGCGTCCACATTGATCTGGTACCGTACTCCCGGTTATTAGCTCCACATTGATCTAGGTACTTGTACTACTTCCTGTATATAGCTTCCACATTGATCTGGTTACTGGTACTCCTGTATATAGCTCCACATTGATCCTGGTTCTGGTACTCCCTGTATATAGCCTCCACATTGAGGCTGGTAACTGTACTCCCTGTATATTAGCTCCACATTGATCTGGTACTGGTACTCCTCCTGTAATATAGCGTCCACATTGAATCTGGTACTGGGGTACCTTCGGTATATAGCTCCACATTGGATCTGGTTCTGGTACTTCCTGTATATTCTCCACATGATCTGGTACTGGTACTCCCTGTATATAGCTCCACTTGATCTGTTCTGATACTCCCTGTATATAGCTCCACTTGATCTGGTAGCTGGTACTACTCCTGTATATTAGCTCCACAATGTTATGGTACTCCCTGTATATAGCTCCCTTGATCTGGTACTGGTACTTGGTCCTGTATATAGCTCTACTTGATCTGGTACTGGGAGTCCTGTATATAGCTTCCACATTGATCTGGTACTAGGTACTCCTCCTGTATATAGCTCACATTTATCTGGTACTGGGCTACTCCCCTGTATATAGCTCACCATTGATCTGGTACTCTGGTACTCCCTGTTATACCCACATTGATCTGGGACTTGGTTTCCTGTTATATCTCCATAAACATTGATACTGGTCTGTACTACTCCCTGTATATTAGCTCCACATTGATCGTACTGGTAACTCCCGGTATAATAGCTCCACATTGATCTGGTACTGGTACTCCCTGTATATAGCTCCACATTGATCTTGTACTTCTCCTGTATATACTCACATTGATCTGGGTACTGGTACTCCCTGTATTATAAATAAGGCTCCACTTGTTCTGTACTCCATGTATATGCTCCACATTGATCTGGTACTACTCCCTGTATATAGCTCCACATTGATCTAGGTACTGGGTACTCCCCTGTATATAGTCTCCACATTGTTCTGGTACTCCATGTATATTCTCCACTTGATCTGGTACTTCTCCCTGATATATAGCTCCACATTGATCTGGTACTGGTAAACTCCCTGTATTACCTCCACATTGATCTGGTACTGGTATCCCTGTGTATATAGCTCCACTTGTTCTGGTACTACTCCCTGTATATGCTCCACCTTGATCGGCTGGTACTCTCACTCCCTGTATATGCTCCACATTGAATCTGGTGTTGTACTTCCCTGTATATGCTCCAACATTGGATCTGGTACTGGTTCTCTCCCTGTATATATCTCACCTTGATCTGGTACGGTACTTCCTGTATATACTCCACTTGATCTGGTACTGGTACTTCCTGTAATATCGCTCCATCATTGATCTGGTCGGGTACTCCCTGTATATAGCTCCCACCTTGATCTGGACTCTCCCTGATATAGCTCCACATTGATTCGGTACTCCTGTATATGCTCCACATTGATCATGGTACTCCCTGTATATAGCTCCACTTGAATCTGGTTCTGCTACTCCCTGTATATGCTCCACATTGATCTGGTACTGGTAACATAAACCCTGTATATAGCGCCACATTGATCTGGTACTGGTACTACCTCCCTGTGTATACCTCCACAGTGATCTGGTTCTTGTACTCTCCCTGTTATAGTCGCTCCACATTGATCTGGTACTTCCCTGTATATGCTCCACTCTGATCTTGTACTGGTACGGCTCCCTGTATATAGCTCCACATTGATCTGGTACTGGTAACTTCCTGTAGATAGCTCTCCACATTGATCTGGTACTGGTACTCCCTGTATATAGCTCCACCTTGATCTGGTTCTGGTACTCCCTGTTATCGCTCCACAGGCATCTGGTTTACTGGTACTCCCTGTATATAGCTCCCATTGAGTCTGGTACTGTACTCCCTGTAATAGCTCCCCATTATTCTTGGTATGGTACTTCCCTGTATATAGCTCCACATTGATCTGTACTGGTATCCCTGTAGATGAGCTCCACATTGATCGGTACTGATACTTTGCCCTGTATATAATAGGCTCCACATTGCTCTGGTGTACTCCCTTTAGTAGCTCCACATTGATCTGGTCTGGTACTTCCTGTATATAGCTCCACATTGATCTGGTACCGGGTACTTCTTCCCTGTATAGTAGCTCCCACATGATCTGGTACTCCTGTATATGCTCCACATTGATCGTGGTACTGTACGCCCTGTATATAGCTCCCCAGTGATCTGGTACTCGGTCCTCTCCCTGTATATATCTCACATGATCTGGTACTGTTAATACTACCCTGTAATATACTCGCGTCCAATTCTTGTGTTCTTTTAATATTCCTCCTGTGTTACTATTTGATTTGTATTATTCTTTTTTAACTCTGCTCGTTGGAAGGGACTCGTAAGAAAACAATTTCAGGTGAAGTCTAACACCCGCTGTATTAAGCGGATGTGATAAGTACAAGAGAGAGA
This sequence comes from Coregonus sp. 'balchen', assembly GCA_902810595.1. NCBI lineage: Eukaryota > Metazoa > Chordata > Actinopteri > Salmoniformes > Salmonidae > Coregonus > Coregonus sp. 'balchen'. The sequence goes on along the minus strand of LR778278.1, from coordinate 15,547,672 downwards.
GAGAGAGAGAGCGAGAGAGAGAGAGAGAGAGAGAGAGAGACGAGAGAGAGAGAGAGAGTGAGAGAAGATAAAGAAAGAGAGAACAGAGAGAGATAGAGAGAGAGAGAGAGAGAGAGAGAGAGAGAGAGAGAGAGAGCTAGAGGAAGAAGAGCGAGAGACAAGAGAGGAGATATGAGCCTTATCCTCCTCTCTCTCTCTCTATCTCTCTCCCCTCTCTATTCTCTCTCTTTCGAGAGATAGCAGAGGCTAACTTCGCACACAGTGGTCATCAACTTCTGGACCTTAGAGTTGACCCCTCCTATTCTGTAGAGGCCAACGTGTTAGATCCCTAGATATCACACACACACACACACACACAACAACCCACACACACACACACACACACACACACACACACACACACACACACACCCACACACATACCACCCACACACATACACACACACACACACCACACACACAAGTAACTAATGGAAAGTGGGTGTGGTTCACGTGCTTGGTCCTGCATCCTTACAGTGAGACTGATTATTTGACAGCTGAAGCCGGGGAAGCAGGGAGAGAAAATGTCTGCTCGATGACTGCACCTCGTACTCCACCAGTCAATTACTTTCCTCACAACATTAAACCCTGCCTCGTTTAGGTACGTCTAAACACAGGGAAAGCAAGAGCATGGTTGACTGGGTTTATACACAAAACTTTAGGGGCCCGCGTCGCTGTTGAATGTAGTGCACTGTAAAGAGGGAATGGGATGATAATTCTGAGTGGTTGTTATTGCAGCTTTGTTCTCTCACACAGAGAGTGTGTACAATGATGATTTCCAAAAACCAACGACTATCACCTGAGTCTAAAACTGCGTAGGTGGAGTTAATGGGTAAAAGTGGACGGCTCAGACACACAACAACAACAGCACAAACAACAACAACACCAACAACACAACAACAAACAGCATACACTGGTTTTAGGGTTTCATAGTAATGCATCGTCATTAAGACTATGATTTACTCTTTGGACACTTAGGAAGTCAGAACTGTAATATGCTGTCATGTGTTGTGTGTATATTGTACATGTGTTGTGGAGTTCTATTCATATGAGTGTTCGATAAAATACTTACTCTCTTCTTTCTGCTCAGAATGGCTGGAAGGTTGTAAATCTGGAGAAATCAACAGAGTTAATTACACTCAAGTTGAAAACCTCTTCCAGAGGACACATCCTAACGCAGTGTCAACCATCTTACAGAGGACAGCATGCGCGGTTGAGAAGTGCAGGGTGTCCAAACCAATCTACAGACTGACGTCGTGGGGGGTGGGGTGCGCGGTGGTAAACAGGTGTGTCCCAACCATCTTACCGAGGACACAATCCTAAAGCCGGTTGTCCAAACGCATCTTTTGTTTTTTAACAAACCAAAGAGGGACACCACCCTAAAGCAGGTGTTTCAAACCATCTTACAGAGGTACATCCTAGCGGGTTTCCCAAACCATCTTACAGAGGACACATCCTAAAGCGTTGTGCCCAAACCAGCTTACAGAGGATCATCCTAAAGCAGGGTTGTCAAACTCATTCCATGAGGACATTGTTTGTTATTAAAACCCTTTACACTCATGGGAATTGTCCCTATATGATAGGGCATCATTGAAATGTTCTTACAGAAGAACTATGGAATGCTAACAATGGTAGCAATTTAAAGGGAACGGTTTTGGAGGATTATGGGAAATTATTAGACAAGGTGAGAACACAAGAGTTCACCTGACCACAAGAACTGAATCGCAAACATTACAATGTTGATTTTATGTGCATTTTCATTTACTGTCTCTTTTCGCCGCCTCATTTTTGTTTATAACAAATCTGAAACTTACCTTGAAACATTCAGTAACATGGCGAATATTCCTGGAGAATGGGAGTAGGTGCCACATAAGAACTAAACCATTCAGATTTGAGTGGAGAGGACTAACTGGTGTCTCCAAGTGGCTCACACACCTCTCCAAAGTGTGGGTTTGAGTGAGAGGACTAACTTGTGTCTCCAAGAGGCCTCCAAACCTCTCCAAGTTTGGTTTGAGTGAGAGACTACTGGTGTCATCCAAGAGGCCTCACACCTCTCCAAAGTGGGTTTGGTGAGAGACTACCTGTTGTCTCCAAGTGGCCTCACACCTCTTCCAACCTGGGGGTTTGCAGTGAGGAGGACTAACTGGTGTCTCCAGTGGCCTCACACCTCGTCCAAAGTGTGGGTTTGAGTAGAGGACTACTGGTGTCTCCAAGTGGGCCTCACACGGCTCTCCAAAGTGTGGGTTTGAGTGAGAGGACTAACTGGTGTCTCCAAGTGCTCACCCTCTCCAAAGTGTTGGTTTGAGTGAGAGGACTAACTGTGTCCTCCAAGTGCCTCACACTCTCCAAAGTGTGGGTTTGAGTGAGAGGACTAACTGGTGTCTCCAAGTGAGCCTCACACCTCTCCAAAGTGTTGGTTTGAGTGATAGGACTAGCTGGTGTCTCCCAATTGGGCCTCACACCCTTCTCCAAGTCTGCCACAGTCCTACAAATCATTTTCATGCCTTTTAGGACTCAAGAAGAGTCCTTTAACTATAAAGTGTTTTTTTTAGTTTTTTGTAGGCTCTCCTGGCTGTGCCGTTGATGATTTGGAGCAAGCACACTTGTATTGTTTTTGTTTGGACACAGTCCTGCACCCCACCATCACACAATTACGGTTGTTGTTTAACGCAAATCCAAAAAAAAACTTTATTTTATCTATCACAATCTGGGTCCATCTGGTCGTTGACCTGCTTGTATGACATCGAAGCTATATTTATTATAAATCCTCAATGTTTCATTTTCAAAATAAATAGAGTCGTCTTAATTTACCCCCCATTATCCGGAGGATGGAGGCCTCTTACTGTCGAGCAAGGTGCTCAGAGTTCCAGAAATTCTGTCGTCCAAACCAGACAGAGCTCTGAAGCAACAGGCCCTGAGCTCTGACCTCATGTATAGCCATGTTACTGTACAGCCACTGTGTTCCAATTTAGCTGCTTATCATTGTCCAATCTGTCCATTTCAACCTGTATAGGGGTATGAGTGTAAAGGTGCTACACCTAGAAGACAACCCAGGAGGTAAGAAGAGTTCCTAACTAATCAATGATGTTACTTGGAAATTATCAAGTATAAGGGAGGAGTGGATCCCGCAGACATAACAGCCCCCCATGAATTCAGGTGACAACAACCTGTCCTATTGCTACAGTCATAGTTAATGTTTCATAATCACCAGAAGGGGGCACCAAATACAACATATTTTCACTATGTCCCTGCCGGACAACGAGAAGCAGCTACTGTACCAGAGTGGGGAATATAACGGAAAGAAGAGAGAGAGATAGAGGACGAGAGATAGACATAGAGAGAGGAGAGAGAGAGAGAGAGAGAGAGATAGAGAGACAGAGATAGACAGAGAAGAGAGAGAAACAGAGCATCACCACCCACGAAGGCCAAGGTGTCCCTATGAGATCACACACACCACACAACACCACACACACCAACCACCCACACAACACACCACACACACCACCCAACCACATACACACACACACATACACACACACCACCACACACACATAACTATGAGAAGTGGTGTTGGTTCCCGTGCTTGGTCATGCAGCATTACAGTGAGACTGTTTTGACAGCTGAAGCACTGGGAGCAGGGAGAGAAAATGTCTGCTCTGAGGACTCACCTCGTACCTCCACCAGGTCAATACATTTCCTCACAAAATTAAAACCCCTGCATCGTTTAGGTACGCTGAAACACAGGGAGACAAAGAGCAGGGTGATGGGTTTAATACACAGAACTTGAGGGCCCGCGGGTCTTGTTGAATAGTAGTGCACTGGTAGAGGGAATGGGATGAATAATCTGAGTGTGTGATTGCAGCTTTGTTCTCTCACACAGAGAGTGTGTACTAATGATGATTCACGCTATTCAACTGAGTCTAACTGCGTAGGTGGAGTTAATGGGTAAAAGTGGACGGCTACAGACAACAACAACAACAACAACAACAACAACACAACAACACAACACAACAACAACAACAATACAATGGTTTTAGGGTTAGCATTAGATAATGCATCTGTCATAGACATATGATTTACTCTTTGGACACTTAGGAAAGTCAGAACTGTAATATGCTGTACATGTGTTGTGTAGTATATTGTACATGTGTTGTGTAGTATATTCATATGAGTGTTCGATAAAATACTTACTCTCTTCTTTCTTGCTCAGAATGGCTGGAAGGTTGTAAATCTGGAGAAATCAACAGAGTTAATTACACTCAGTTTGAAAACCATCTTACAGAGGACACATCCTAAAGCAGGTGTCCAAACCATCTTACAGAGGACACATCCTAAAGCAGGGTGTCCAAACCATCTTACAGAGGACACATCCAAAGCAGGGTGTCCAAACCATCTTACAGAGGACACATCCTAACAGGGTGTCCAAACCATCTTACAGAGGACACACCCTAAAGCAGGGTTTCAAAACCATCTTACAGAGGATACATCCTAAAGCAGGGTGTCCAAACCATCTTACAGAGGACACATCCTAAAGCAGGGTGTCCAAACCATCTTACAGAGGATACATCCTAAAGCAGGGTGTCAAACTCACTTCCAGGAGGGACATGTTTGTTATTAACCCTTTACACTCATGGGAATTGTCCTATATGGATAGGGCATCATTGAAATGTTTCTTACAGAAGAGAATATGGAATGCATAACAATGGTAGCAATTGAAGGGAACAGTTTGGAGATTATGGGAAAATTATTAGACCAAGGTGAGGACACAAAGTTCACCTGACACAAGACTGAATCCAAACATTACATGTTGATTTTATGTGCATTTTTCATTTACTGTCCTTTTCGCCTCATTTGTTGATAACAAAATCTGAAAATACTCTGGAAACATTCAGTAACATGATCAGAATATTCCTGGAGAATGTGGAGTAGGTGCCACATAAGACTAAACACATGCCAAGAATTTGAGTGAGAGGACTAACTGGTGTCTCCAAGTGGCCTCACACCTCTCCAAAGTGTGGGTTTGAGTGAGAGGACTAACTGGTGTCTCCAAGAGGCCTCACACCTCTCCAAAGTGTGGGTTTGAGTGAGAGGACTAACTGGTGTCTCCAAGAGGCCTCACACCTCTCCAAAGTGTGGGTTTGAGTGAGAGGACTAACTGGTGTCTCCAAGTGGCCTCACACCTCTCCAAACTGGGGGTTTGAGTGAGAGGACTAACTGGTGTCTCCAAGTGGCCTCACACCTCTCCAAAGTGTGGGTTTGAGTGAGAGGACTAACTGGTGTCTCCAAGTGGCCTCACACCTCTCCAAAGTGTGGGTTTGAGTGAGAGGACTAACTGTGTCTCCAAGTGGCCTCCACAACCTCTCCAAAGTGTGGGTTTGAGTGAGAGGACTAACTGGTGTCTCCAAGTGGCCTCACACCTCTCAAGTGTGGGTTTGAGTGAGAGGACTAACTGTGTCTCCAAGTGGCCTCACACCTCTCCAAAGTGTGGGTTTGAGTGAGAGGACTAGCTGGTTTCAAGTGGCCCCCTCCAAGCCTGCTGC
>LR778278.1:15436657-15541993 GCA_902810595.1 Coregonus sp. 'balchen' | reverse complement strand
TATTAGGCTCACCGTAAAAGTATTGATAGTCCATCCGTAAAGTTTGATGTAGGGCTCATCCATAAAAGTATTGATGTAGGGCTCCAACCCTGTAAAAAAGTATTGATGTAGGGCTCATCCGTAAAAGTATTGATGTAGGGCTCAACCGTAAAAGTATTGATGTAGGCATCAAAAGATTGATGTGGGCTCAACCGAAAAAGTATTGATGTAGGGCTCATCCATAAAAGTATTGATGTAGGGCTCAACCGTAAAGTATTGTGTGGCTACGTAAAGTGTGATGAGGCTCATCCGTAAAAGTATTGATGCAGGGCTCATCCGTAAAAGTATTGATGTAGGGCTCATCCGTAAAAGTATTGATGCAGGGCTCATCCGTAAAAGTATTGATGCAGGGCTCATCCATAAAAGTATTGATGCAGGGCTCATCCGTAAAAGTATTGATGCAGGGCTCATCCGTAAAAGTATTGATGCAGGGCTCATCCGTAAAAGTATTGATGTAGGGCTCATCCGTAAAAGTATTGATGTAGGGCTCATCCGTAAAAGTATTGATGTAGGGCTCACCCCCTGCTAAAATAAAGGTTCAATAGAATAAGTAGTAGTAAACTTGAGTTCTTACTGATTTAAAAAAAAATATTATATAGTGCTAGAGACTGACTCAGATGATCTCTGGGAGCCAACACCAAAGAGACCACATTCAAGTCCTCCAGTAGAAACTGGTTCATTCAGTCTGACCTCTGCTGCTGTCTCTGTCTCCACACCCACCCCGCCCGGACATCTAGAGGTGTGAAGGTTAGTGTCTTATGTAGGGAAGCTAATGATCCATCACGTATGACATTCCTGGGAGTGTGTAAACTTTAATGTGTTATTACCATAGCATTTTAGTATGTTCTCTATAATGATGTACTTGAAAATGGATCAATTTACTAATTTGGCCACTTGGAGGCCACTTGGGTGCATTTGGGCAAACTCGTGAGGAACACCTGGGTGACTTCATACTTAATGTTAAGCTCATTCTTGAAGATATCAGTCTGAAACTTTGCACGTACACTGTTGCCCTCTGCTAGACAACATCTAAAAGAGCGCCAGCTTCCTGTCTGAATCAATGGGTTTTATTTTCATGTCAAAATTATGCAGCAAAATAAAAATAGAAAACATATGTTTTTTCATTTGTTTTATCTTTCACCAGATCTATTATGTTGTGTTCTCCTACATTAATTTCACAAACTTCAAAGTGTTTCCTTTCAAATAGTACCAAGAATATGCATATTCTTGCTTCAGGTCCTGAGCTACAGGAAGTTAGATTTGGGGATGTCATTTTAGGAGGAAATTGAAAAGAAGGGTGTGTTCCTTAAGAGGTTGACTCTAATCGTCCTCCTGGGCAACTGAGACTTTTTTAATAAACCATGTTTGAGAAATGCAATTTCAGTTAGTCCAGTTTAAAAGTGCAATTTAGTCTAGGATTATGTATAATCTGTGACCGCGAAACTACTCCATAAAGTCCCACCAATCCAGTTTTAAATGAACACTTTGAGTTTACAAAACAACACTGGCTTGATCTCACAGGCGTGGCAAAGTGTAGCGTAATAGAAAATATTTCATTTCATGCAAATCTTTTCAGGTAATTTCCTTTTCTTTCACCAGGAAGGTTAATGAGTAAACATTCTCTTCTTTAAAAATAACATGACTACAGTGGTGACCTTTGACTGAAACAACACCTGGGTATAAAAGGATCCATGATGAGTTCCTCTCTCTGCCTGTTCTATTGTTACCCTTTAGGAAAAGACAACTCCTCTATATTTTGAATACAGTTTTACTGGGCCATGCAAATCACAGTATTTAAGTGTTAACCTTCATCAGGCTGTTGTCCTCAACATGTCCTAGCCAGGTGTCCTGCAGGTCAATGACTTAGTTAGTTAGTGTTAGTTAACCACCCCCTCTACCCGCGCTGTGTGTGACAGACTGACCCCCTCCTCTCCCTGCTTTCCCCCCTCTCTGCTTGCCATTACTGTTTACCTGACCCCTCCTCCCCCCCTGCTCCTCCTGTTTACTCGACCCCCCCCCTCTCCCCTGCTCCTCCCTGTTTACTCTGACCCCGTCCCCTCCCCTGCTCCTCCCTGTTTACTCTGAAACCCCCCCCTCTCCCCTGCTCCTCCCTCTCTGCTGCCATTACTGTTTACTCTGACCCCCTCCTCTCCCCTGCTCCTCCCTCTCTCCTGCCATTACTGTTTACTCTGACCCCCTCCTCCCCCCCTGCTCCTCCCTCTCTGCTGCCATTACTGTTTACTCCCGACCCCCCTCCTCTCCCCTGCTCCTCCTTTTTACTCTGACCCCCTCCTCTCCCCTGCTCCTCCCTCTCTGCTGCCATTACTGTTTACTCTGACCCCCTCCTCTCCCCTGCTTTCCCCCCTGTTTACTCTGACCCCCTCCTCTCCCCTGGCTCCTCCCCGTTTACTTGACCCCCCCTCTCCCCCTGCTCCTCCCTGTTTCTACTCGCCCACCCCTCCCCTCCCCTGCTCCTCCCCGTTTACTTGCCCCTCCTCTCCCCTGCTCCTCCCCCTACTCGACCCCCTCCTCTCCCTGCTCCCCTCTTGCTGCCATTACGTTTACTTGCCCCCTCCTCTCCCCTGTCCTCCTTCTCTGCTCCATTGGTTACCTGACCCCCTCCCCCCCCTGCTCCCCCTGTTTTACTCTGACCCCCCTCCTCTCCCCTGCTCCTCCCTGTTATCTGACCCCTCCCTTTCCCTGCTCTCCGTTTATCTGACCCCCCCTCTCCCCTGCCCGCCCCTCTGCTGCCCATACTGTTTCTCGACTCCCTCCTCCCCCTGCTCCTTGTTTACTCTGACCCCCTCTCTCCCCTGCTCCTCCCTGTTTACTCTGACCCCTCCTCTCCCTGCTCCTCCCTGTTTTCTTGCCCCCTCCTCTCCCCTGCTCCTCCCTGTTTACTTCTAACACCCCGTCTCTCCCTGTCCTCCCTGGTTTACTCTGACCCCCTCCTCTCCCTGCTCCTTTCCTGTTTACTCTGACCCCTCCTCTCCCCTGCTCCTCCCTGTTTACTCTTTACCCCCCCCTCTCCCCTGCTCCTCCCTGTTTACTCGACCCCCTCCTCTCCCCCTTGCCCTCCCTGTTTTTCTGACCCCCTCCCTCCCCTGGGTCCTCCCTGTTTACTCTGACCCCCTCCTCTCCCCTGCTCCTCCCTGTTTACTCTGACCCCTCCTCTCCTACACCCCTTTCTCTCCCCTGTTACCCTCAGTCTCTATTGATAGAACGGTGTTATGATGATGTTACTCAAAGGATAACACATGATAGTGATTGTCTACATCGTCGTAGAGGCAGGTACTTTCTTTGGGACAAATGCAAAACAGCGTTTTTTCCATAGCATTTACCCGTTTCTTTTGAGCAGCAAATTCTCCTCCCTGCCTCGCAGTGACAAAGATACTCTGGTTTTGGTCTCAGGGGACAAGGCCTGAACCCCCTGATAGTGCTGGACTACTCTACTGAAGAACTCAAAAATATATAAAAGTAACCATTATTTAACGATCTGATACAGAATGGGAAGAGAACGGGTTTTCCACGGTTAAATGTCTCCCGTCTTCACCCCCTGGACGCCTTTCAACTCAGGTTTCCTAAGATTTACAAACATTTGCAGAATTTGAAATTTGCTTACTTTGCGAATTGTGAAGATCAGGATTTGCTTGAGACTATCTCCTTGATATCCTTGTTGCTATTGACAACCATACACCCATCCAGGATACAGGTAGCCTGGTGCCAGTCTGTATGTGCCATCATGCCACTCCTTGCCACCGCCAGACATGTTTGGCAAATGACAAGGAATGTTGACAAGAAAGCACAATCTGATCTGGGACCAAGCTAGGATTATTAGGGTTAGGGAGTCTGCTTATTAGATTTACAGATTTTGGCTTTTGTTGTACAGATTTTAAACTTTTTGTTTGTACAGATTTGAGCTTTTTCAAAAGCTAGTGTACCAAAACAAAATGTAAGTTTACATTTAGCAGAGAGAGAGAGAGATATATATATATTTTTTTTTTTTGGGTGTTCCATGGAAGCAGTGAAGGTATGTATGGTGGAGTTCCCCCTGGCTCTATTACAACAGACAGCTCCATTCTCTCTGAGCCCTGATAACCAGCAGAACATTTGGCTGGCCCAGCCGTTTATTGCTTTTATCACACTCTGACTGGTCTTACCCATGACCTCCCTCCCTCCCCATCCCCCAAGTTGTTGTGACTTGGGGGGTGTATTTAGTATAGGTGCTCTCGGGGCTTGAAGGACAGTGTTGGAGCTAGTTCTTTCCCCACCAGCAGTAGCACACAAGTTAGCATTTTTAGTCAGGAATCTTGTTTTGGACGTGCTCTGCAGAGTTGGTCACTAGCTGGCACAGCCACAAAGTCATAAAATCGGATTTTAAACCTAACATTAACCACACTGCCTAACCCTAACTTAAATGAAGACCAGGAAGCTAAACATTTTTTAAAAACAATATAGGTCTTTTTGACTTTGCAGTTAGCCTATCTAAGTGGAAATCACGGAGTTTCTGCTTCCAGGACAAGACTCATAGTAGTAGTATTAGTAGTAGCAGTAGTAGTAGTAGTAGTAGCACCAGTAGTAAAAAAATATATATATATATTGTAAAGTGGTTAACCCACTGGCTATAGGGTGAATGCACCAATTTGTAAGTCGCTCTGGATAAGAGCGTCTGCTAAATGACGTAAATGTAAATGTAAATGTAAATGTAGTAGTAGTAGAAATAGTACGTAGCAGTAAAGGTAGTAGTAGTATTAGTAGTAGGCATAGTAGTAGCAGTAGTAGTAGTAGTCAATATTAGGAGCAGTTAGTAGTGTCATTAGTAGTAGTGCAAGTAGTAGTAATATGAGTAGCAAGTTAGTAGTAGTAATAGTGTAAGCAATAGTAGTAGTATTAGTAGTAGCAGTGTAGTAGTATTTAGTGCACCCAGTGTAGTAGTAATAGTAAATAGCAGTATTAGTAGCCAACCAGTAGTATTAGTAGTAGCAAGTAGTAGTAGTAGTAGCACGCAGTAGTAGTAGTATTAGTAGTAGCCGTAGTAGGTAGTCAATTAGTATTAGTAGTCACCAGTAGTAGAAGTAGTATTAGTAGTAAGCAGGTTAGTATTAGTAGCACCCGGTAGTAGTAGTAACAGTAGCAGCAGTAGTATTAACAGCCGTATAGTAGAAGCAGTAAGTAGCAAAGTAATAGGTAGCAAGGAGTAAGTAGTAGTAACTGTAGCAGCAGCAGTAGTAACAGCAGTAACTGTAGCAGCAGCAGTAGCAGCAGCAGTAACTGTAGCAGCAGCAGTAGTAACAGCAGTAACTGTAGCAAGCAGCAGTAAGTAACAGCAGTAACTGTAGAAAGCAGCAGTAGCAGCAGCAGAGTAACTGTAGCAGCAGCAGTAGCAGCAGCAGTAACTGTAGCAGCAGCAGTAGTAACAGCAGTAACTGTAGCAGCAGCAGTAGCAGCAGCAGTAACTGTAGCAGCAGCAGTAGCAGCAGCAGTAACTGTAGCAGCAGCAGTAGCAGCAGCAGTAACTGTAGCAGCAGCAGTAGTAACAGTGGTAGCAGTAGTAGCAGCAGTAGTACATTTACATTTTTGTCATTTAGCAGACGCTCTTATCCAGAGCGACTTACAGTTAGTGCATACATTACTTTATAATTTTTTTTTTATACCCCCCGTGGGAATCGAACCCACAACCCTGGCGTTGCAAACGCCATGCTCTACGAACTGAGCTACATCCCCTGCCAGCCATTCCCTCCCCTAGCCAGGCCATTCCCTCCCCTAGCCAGCCATTCCCTCCCTAGCCAGCCAATTCCCTCCCCTAGCCAGCCATTCCCTCCCCTAGCCAGCCATTCCCTCCCCTAGCCCGCAATTCCCTCCCCCTGCCAGCCATTCCCTCCCCTGCCAGCCATTCCCTCCCCTAGCCAGCCATTCCCTCCCCTAGCCAGCCATTCCCTCCCCTAGCCAGCCATTCCCTCCCCTGCCAGCCATTCCCTCCCCTAGCCAGCCATTCCCTCCCCTGCCAGCCATTCCCTCCCCTAGCCAGCCATTCCCTCCCCTAGCCAGCCATTCCCCTCCCTAGCCAGCCATTCCCTCCCCTAGCCAAGCCATTCCCTCCCCTAGCCAGCCATTCCCTCCCTAGCACAGCCATTTCCTCCCTAGCCAGCCATTCCCTCCCCTAGCCAGCCATTCCCTCCCCTAGCCAGCCGCACCAACGTGTCGAAGGGAAACACCGTACAACTGGCGACCGAAGTCAGCGTGCATGCGCCCGGCCCACCAGAAGGATACAGAGCGTAGGTGTTGGGAATGTCCTCTAGTTGCGCCGTGATTGGCTCAGTGTTCTGTCACTCATGTGGACACTACGTAACGCCACAAAATCTAGAGGGAGAGCTCGAAAATTCAAGCCCCTTGTGTACTGCCATACTGGGAAATCCTTTTCAATCTTTGCCATATGAAGAGAAATTATAGATAAAATGTATCAGTGCTCTTTGGCCATTGGACATAAAACATTACACAAAAAGTTGGAAATCGCAATTTCAACAATGAGTGGTTCAGAAGGAATCAGTGGCTAACTGCAAGAGTTGCAATGCAGTCACTAGCCTGTTATTCAGTGGAGAGGGTGTGTGGTCCAAGTCTGGGTTTAAGGGTCTATTTTCCAAGCTTAAAAGGATAAACATTCACATGCAACACCATGGGCCAGAAAAGGTTGAATACATTGGCCTTGCTGTCAATCCAGCATGACTTCTGCCGCGTTCAAAACAACTGGAAACTCTGAACTGGGAAAACTCAGACTTCAGTGAGTTCAAGACAACTGGGAACTGGGAACTGGGTAAACTCAGACTTCAGTGAGTTCAAGACAACTGGGAAACTGGGAACTGGGAAAACTCAGACTTCAGTGAGTTTCAAGACAACTGGGAACTCGGAAACTGGGGAAAACTCAGACTTCAGTGAGTTCAAAGACAACTGGGAACATCGGAACTGGGAAAACTCAGACTTCAGTGAGTTCAAGACAACTGGGAACTCGGAAACTGGGAAAAACTCCAGACTTCAGTGAGTTCAAGACAACTGGGGAATTGGACAAAAACGAGGGTCCGACTGGGAAATTAAGTTTGAACGGTCATCCAACTCAAAATTCCAAGTAGGGAACTCGGGCCTCTTTCTAGAGCAACCTGAAGATCAGTGATTCAACCTTGGGTTTTTTTCAGAGTTCCCAGTTGTCTTGAAAGCACCATAAATCCAGAGAATGCCAGACTTTGACGACAACGTTAGATTACAAAATTTTGCCCACAAGAAGAACCGGCGCCCCACCTTCCTGTTCAAGTGAGCACAGCGCAACAAGGTGAGTCCAAAAATGTATTGTATGATGTAATATGCCAGGGAGAATGTATACTGTAGCTAAGAAAGTAATACTAAGTGTATGTTTGTGTAGTAAGCTGTTAGTAGCCCATGTGCCTCACCCTAATAATTGGGTCCCTTTTCCCCTCATAACTTAGCCTACTGTTCTGACTTGGTGGTGCACATGTAGCCTATAGCCTGTTTTTAGAGAAATGTCCATCATCTAATATTGTAAGAGCTTTCATTGTCTTGCTTATATGCCCCCTTTATTTATCCTACGGTTCTGACTTGGTGTACAGGGAGAACACTGTAAGAAGGGCCCAGTTTTTAATTCTGTCGCGATACTTTTTCAAAAGTGTGAACAAATAGTTATATTGCTAGTTCCGTACTAGCTCTATAATGTTATGAAATTAGATGCCTTATCCGCCGCGGCCTATGAATAGTGTAATCCATAGTAGTAAACTGCATTTTTAGAAGTAGCCATTCAGCATGTTTTAAAAAGGCAGTAAAGAGTGTGAACTGTTCGGCCAGAGAGCGCATGCAGTATGTGTAAAACTCAGGTAAAGAAAGCTCGCGTGAAGCTTTAGAGGATCAGTTTGGGCACGGCACCGTAGAGGCATCAGAGTTAGTGTTGTGTTGTGTATCTGGGATGCATAAAAAGTGAGTTGCCACAGTACAGTAGAACAGGCACCAAACGTGGCAAGATCGGTAGAGAAGCATGAGTTGCCAGTGCGTAAACTTGAACCCCAGTAGAAGCAGTAAGCAGTAGTATGAGCATTAGCGTAAGTTTTAGCAGCAGCAATGGAGTGCTAGTAGAATGCGCAGTAGTCAAAAAGTGCACAATGATAGCCGCATAAATGATAAGTTCAATTGCAGTGCAGAATAACAAAGTAGAAGTAGTAGTAGAAGTATAGCAGCAGATGATAGGCAGTAGCCAGTGTAAGTAGTAGCAGTAAGCAGTAGAAGTGAAGCAGCATTAGCAGAGTGAAGTAGCAGTATCATGTAGAAGAGCGCAGCTTAGATAGCAGTAGGCACAGCAGCAGTATGTCCAGTAGAGTAGAAACTACTAGTAGAGAGTAAGTAGCAGCAGAAGCAGGCGCATAAGAGCAGTAGCAGCAGAAGTAGAAGTAGCAGTAGAGTAGTAGCATCAGCAGCAGCAGCAGTAGTAGAAGTAGCAGCAGATAGAGCAGTATGGGCAGTAGAAGCAGCAGTAGCTAGCATCAGCAGTACAAGCAGTAGCAGTAGTAGCAGAGTAGAGTCAGCAGCAGTAGCACAGCAGTAGCAGTAGTAGTAGCATACAGTAGCATATAGCAGCAGCAGTAGAGCTAGTAGTAGTAGCAGTGAGTTAGTAGTGCAGCAGCAGTAGCAGTAGCAGCCGCAGTAGCAGCAGCAGCAGGAGAAGTAGCAGTAGTACAGAGCAGTAGTAGTAGTAGCAGTAAGTAACAGTAGCAGGTAGCAGAAGGTCAGCAGCAGTAGCATAGTAGCATAGACCAGCAGCAGAAGTAGCAGTCAAAGCACAGCAGCAGCAGTATAAGTAGTAGCAACAGTAGATTAGCAGTAGCAGTACAGCAGCAGATAGCAAGCAGCAGTAGCAGTAGCAGTAGTCGAGAGTAGAATAGAGTAGCAGCAAGCAGTAGTAGTATGCTTAGCAGGCTAGTAGCATAGCAGTAGTAAAGCTAGCATAGCAGTATGGAGCAGCACAGTACAAGACAGTCAGCAGTAGCAGCTAGCAGTAGCAGCAGGCGCAGTAAAGTAGCAGCAGAAGCAGCAGTAAGTAGAGTAAGCATAGCAGTAGTAGAGTAGCAGAAGTATAGCAGTGCGTAGCAGTAGGAGTAGCAGTATCCCAGCGCAGCAGTAAGTGCTAGTACAGCAGCAGCATAGTAGTAGATAGAGTAGTAGCAGTAGCAGTAGCAGAGAGCAGTAGCAGCAGCAGCATAGTAGTAGCATAGGATAGCAGCAGAGAAGTAGCATAGGCAGTAGCAGTAGTGGGTATTAGCAGCATTTAAGAGCAGTAGTAGTGAGCAGTAGCAGTAGCAGTAGAGTAGCAGTATCCCAGCAGTAGCAGTAGCAAGCAGAGCAGTAGCAGAGTAGTAGAAAGCAGCAGTAGTAGTAGCAGTAGTAGTAGAAGTAGATAGAAATAGACAGACAGCAGCAGTAGCAGTAGCTAAGTAGCATAGCAGCAAGCAGCAGCAGTAGTAGAAGCAGCAGTAGCAGTAGACAGTAGCAGTAGCAGTAGTCAGCAGTAGCAGTAGTACCCAGTAGCAGTAGTAGCAGTAGCACAGCAGTAGCAGAGCAAGTAGCAAGTAGCAGTAGCAAGAAGCAGAGTAGCAGCCAGTAGTAGTCAGCGTCAGTAGTAGTACAGCAGCAGTAGAAGAAGCAGTAGTAGTAGTAGCAGCAGTAGCAGCATAGTCGCAGTAGTAAGTTAGTAGTAGTAGCCCCAGTAGTAGCAGCAGTAGCAGTAGTAGTCAGTACCCAGTGTAGTAGTAGAAAGCAGTAGCAGTAGTAGTAGCAGTAGCAGACAGTACAGTAGCAGTAGAACAGTAGCAGTACAGTAGAGCATAGTAGCAGTAGTAGCAGTAGCATAGTAGCAGAGGTAGTAGGTAGTATAGTAGCAGCAGTAGTAGTAGCAGAGCAATAGTAGTAGCAGTAGTAGTAGCAGCAGAGTAGCAGTAGCAGTAGCAGTAGCAGTAGCATAGCAGTAGCATAGCAGCAGTAAGCAGCAGATAGAGTACAGTAGTAAAAGTGCAGCAGTCAAGTACAGCAGCAGCAGTAGTAGTAGCAGTTAGTAGTAGCAGTAGCAGTAGGCAGTAGAGTAGTAGCAGAGCAGAAGTAGAGTAGGTAGCAGCAGTAGCAGCAGTAGCAGTAGCAGCAGTCAGAAGTAGCAGTAGAAGCAGTTAGAGTAGCAGTAGAGAGTAGCAGTAGCAGTAGCAGTAGCTAGCAGCAGCAGCAGGCGCAGCAGCAGTAGAGTAGCAGTAGGAACAGCAGCAGTAAGAAGTAGCAGTAGAAGCAGTAGGAGAGCAGTAGTAGAGTAACAGTAGCAGTAGCAGTAGCGAAGCAGCGAGTAGCAGCAGTAGCAGTAGAACACAGCAGAGTAGAAGTAGCAGTAGCAGCAGCAGCAGTAGCAGCATAGCAGAGCAGTAGCTAGAATTAGCAGTAGCACAGTAGCAAGAGCAGCAGTAGTAGTACGTAGCAGACAGAAGTAGCAGTAGCAAGCAGTAGTAGCAGTAGAATAGTCAGTCAGTAGCAGTAGCAGTAGTAGAACAGCAGATAGCAGAGAAGCAGCAGTCGAGTAGCGTAGCAGCAGCGTAGTAGCAGCAGCAGCAGTAGAGTAGCAGTAGAAGTAGCAGCAGAAGAGAGCAGTAGACAGTAGAAAGAGCAGCAGTAGTACAGTAGCAGTAGCAGTAGCAGTAGCAGCAGTAGTAAGCAGTAGCATAGAAGCAGCAGTAGATAGCCCCAGCAGCAGCAGTAGCAGTGTAGAGCAGCAGCAGTCAGCAGAAAGCAGAGTAGAAAGTAGAGAGTAGAGTATAGCAAGCAGTAGCAGATAGCAGCGTAGCAGAGCAAAGTAGCAGAGCAGCAGTACAGAAGTAGCAGCAGTAGTAAGTAGTAGAGTAGTCACGTAGAGTAGGTAGTACAGAAGCAGTAGCAGTAGGCAGTAGCTTAGCAGAGCAGTACACAGTAGTAGAGCAGTAGCAGTAGCAGCAGTAGCAGAGTCAGTAGCAGCATGCATGCAGAGTAGCATAGTAGCAGTAGCAGTAGCAGTAGCAGTAGCAGTAGCAGTAGTAGCAGTAGTAGCATAGTAGTAGCAGCAGCAGTAGCTAGTAGAAGTAGTAGGAGACATAGCAGCATAGTAGTACAGCGTAGTAGAGTAGCTAGCAGCAGCAGTAGAGAAGCAGTAGTAACGGTAGCAGTAGCAGCAGTAGTAAGTATCAGTAGTAGTGGGCCCCAGTAGTAGCAGCAGTAGTATTTAGTAGCCAGTAGTAGCAGTAGTAGTAGCTAGCAGTAATACAGAGTAGTAGCAGTAGCAGGTAGGCAGCAGTAGTAGTAGTAGTAGCCCTAGTAGTAGTAGCAGCAGTGGGTAGTAGTAGTAGTAGTACACAGTAGTAGCCAGCACAGTAGTAGAGCAGTAGTACAGTAGCAGAGTAGCAGCAGTAGAGTTAGCGCAGAAAGTCCAGCAGTGTAGAGTAGCAGTAGCAGTAGCAGTAGCAGCAGTAGTATAGTGCAGCAGAAAGTAGTAGAGTAGTGTAGCCATAGTAAAGTCAGCAGTAGATACATGCAGTAGTAGCAGTAGTCCAGCAGTAGCAGTAGCTAGCAGTCAGCAGTAAGTAGTAGTGTAGGTAGCAGTAGCAGTAGTCAGTAGTAGCCCAGTAGTAGCGTAGCAGTAGCAGTATTTATAGTAGCAGCAGTAGCAGCAGTAGCAGTAGTAGTAGCAGCAGTAGCAGCAGTAGTAGTGAGAGCAGCAGTTAGTAGTAGCCAGTCAGTAAGGTAGTAGTAGCAGTAGCAGTAGTAGTAGCCAGCAGCAGTCGTAGTAGTCCCCCAAGTAGTACGCAGTAGTAGATGTAGTAGTAGCAGTAGTAGTCGCAGCAGTTAGTTAGTAGTAGTAGTAGCAGCAGCAGTCGTAAGTAGCAGCAGTATTAGTAGTTAGATAGTAGCCCAGTTAGTAGCAAGTAGGTAGTTGTTAGTAGCAGTAGCAGTAGCAGTAGCAGTAGCAAGTGAGCAGCCATATAGTAGCAGCAGTAGTAGTAGCGTAGTAGTAGTGAGTAGTAGCCCCAGTAGTAGCAGTTAGCAGTAGTAGCAGTAGCAGTAGCAGCAGTAGTCCCAGCAGTAGCAGTAGCAGTAGCAGCAGTAGTAGTAGCCGTAGCAGAAGCAAGCCCCTTCACACATTCCCCTGTAATCTAATCAGAAATCTGTAGCAGGGGATCTTTAGATAAGCAGAGCTATTAGATCTGACAGCAGACAAACACACTTTCTCATGTTGCATTGGAGAGAAGTGTTGTATCAGTAGCACCTGTGTTGTTTTTCTTGATGTTTTCTGTGTTCCAGGCAGCACCCCAAGCCCCCACATGGGATGTTGAGCTACTGGCTACACTCTAGATGAAAACAACAGCTGAGCAACCACAGTAGTGTAAGAGCTTCTGTTAGGGAGATGTGCTGAAGTCATCACCCCGGGCCTCTTGTTCCACAACTTCTAGACAACAACACCCTGTCATCACCCCGGGCCTCTTGTTCCACAACTTCTAGACAACAACACCCTGACGATTTCATATCTAGTCACAAGGATCACATATAGAAAATAATTATGCAATCAATGTACTGTCTGTGAAAAAAAAGTGGCTATTATTATTATTATTATTATTATTATTATTATTATTATTATTATTGTTATTATTATATTTCCATATGGAGTACAGTGCCTTGCAAAAGTATTCAACCCCCTTGGCGTTTTTCCTATGTTGTTGCATTACAACCTGTAATTTAAATGGATTTTAATTTGGATTTCATGTAATGGACATACACAAAATAGTCCAAATTGGTGAAGTGAAAAGAAAAAAATAACTTGTTTCAAAAAATTCAAAAAAATAAATAACGGAAATGTGGTGCGTGCATATGTATTCACCCCCTTTGCTATGAAGCCCCTAAATAAGATCTGGTGCAACCAATTACCTTCAGAAGTCACATAATTAGTTAAATAAAGTCCACCTGTGTGCAATCTAAGTGTCACATGATCTGTCACAGGATCTCATTGTATATATACACCTGTTCTGAAAGGCCCCAGAGTCTGCAACACCACTAAGCAAGGGGCACCACCAAGCAAGCGGCCCATGAAGACCAAGGAGCTCTCCAAACAGGTCAGGGACAAAGTTGTGGAGAAGTACAGATCAGGGTTGGGTTATAAAAAATATCTGACACTTTGAACATCCCACGGAGCACCATTAAATCCATTATTAAAAAATTGAAAGAATATGGCACCACAACAAACCTGCCAAGAGAGGGCCGCCCACCAAAACTCACGGACCAGACAGGAGGGCATTAATCAGGGAGGCAACAAAGAGACCAAAGATAACCCTGAAGGAGCTGCAAAGCTCCACAGCGGAGATTGGAGTATCTGTCCATAGGACCACCTTTAGCCGTACACTCCACAGAGCTCGGCTTTACGGAAGAGTGGCCAGAAAAAAGCCATTGCTTAAAGAAAACAATATTTGGTGTTCGCCAAAAGGCATGTGGGAGACTCCCCAAACATATGGAGGAAGGTACTCTGGTCAGATGAGACTAAAATTGAGCTTTTTGGCCATCAAGGATATGTCTGGCGCAAACCCAACACCTCTCATCACTCCGAGAACACAATCCCCACAGTGAAGCATGATGGTGGCAGCATCATGCTGTGGGGATGTTTTTCATCGGCAGGGACTGGGAAACTGGTCAGAATTGAAGGAAAAAGGTGGCTCTACAAAGTATTGACTTGAATAGTTATGCACGCTCAAGTTTTCTGTTTTTTTGTCTTATTTCTTATAAAAAAATATTTTGCATCTTCAAAGTGGTAGGCATGTTGTGTAAATGAAATGATACAAACATGCCTACCAAACAAATTTAATTCCAGGTTGTAAGGCAACAAAATAGGACAAATGCCAAGGGGGGTGAATACATTTGTTATATATTATATTACTTATTATATTCTACATTCCATATTCTATTCTATTTTCTATTATATATTATATATTATATTATATATTATATTTTATAAACTGGGTGGTTTGAGCCCTGAATGCTGATAGGCTGACAGCCGTGGTATACCACGGGTAGGACAAAACATTTATTTTTACTGCTCTAATTGCATTGGTAACCAGTTTATAATAGCAATAAGTATATTATTATATACAACTCCGCATCGCATCGTGCTTAAGAACAGCCCTTAGCTGTGGTATTTTGGCCATATACCACACCCCCTCGTGCCTTATTGCTTAAATATATTACATATTCTATTATACATTCTATATTATATATTATATTACATATTCTATTATATGTTGTATGTTATATTATGTATCCTATTATATATTATATATTATATTATATGTTCTATTCTATATTGTATTATATATTATATATTATATTTTATATTTTTTCCATTGAAAAGTAAAAAGTGTGTTGCCAGAAAGAGCACATTAGGATGTGTTTCAAAGCAGATTTATCTAGTTTGTCTGTTTCATTCCTAAAGCTGCCTTTAGCCTTCGCAGATCAATGTTCCTCCATTCATCCCTACAGATCAGTGTTCTGTGTTCACATTCCTGTTCTGCCTTTACACATCACTCTAGCAGTTTCTGGATATGTCTGTGTCTCACCATAGCCATGGATACACTTTGCATTAACATGGTTGTCGTCATCCGATCAAGATTATCCGATCACTATCTGATGGAGATTTGTTGTGTCTACACATGGTAATAAATGTGTATTTTATCTGCCCACTGCGTCTGCATTGTGACCAGATTCTCTGGTCCCTCCCTGTATGAAAATTAATCAAACCTGCCTTGATTTAAAACTGGACGGAATGGGTTACTGTCCCGCTATCCTCGACCTGTACAAATAAACACTATTTCACATATCCTCCTTTTTTTTTTGTTACAGTAAAACAGCTTTGTAGGCCTAGGTGCATTGGTTGTATTTAAGCAGGTCTTAAAAAGAATTAGCATATAGAACCTCTAATATGATAACCTATAGCAAGACGCCTGGTCACATGATGAGAATTGATAAAAGCGGCAATGTATAAAAAGTGCAAAGGAGCAACAAATACTATGTCTTCTAAAGGAATAAATACTATGTCTTTATAAAGGAACACATACTATGTCTTTATAAAGGAACACATACTATGTCTTCATAAAGGAACAAATACTATGTCTTTATAAAGGAATAAATACTATGTCTTTATAAAGGAATAAATACTATGTCTTTATAATGGAACAAATACTATGTCTTTATAAAGGAATAAATACTATGTCTTTATAAAGGAACAAATACTATGTCTTTATAAAGGAATAAATACTATGTCTTCATAAAGGAATAAATACTGTGGCTTTATAAAGGAACAAATACTATGTCTTTATAATGGAACACATACTATGTCTTTATAATGGAACAAATACTATGTCTTTATAAAGGAATAAATACTATGTCTTTATAAAGGAATAAATACTATGTCTTTATAAATGAATAAATACTGTGGCTTTATAAATGAATAAATACTGTGGCTTTATAATGAATAAAGTTTCAATCTTAAAGTAGCCTAAAGAGTCCTTCGTGTTGTACATCATATTGGACAGTGGCCTCGCTCATGCTTACAGAAAGCTTTGTGCCTTTACGCATCAGTTTGGACATCTTCTGCACTTTATTGCTAGCGATTTGTAGGTAAAATTGTCAAAGATTCACAGGATATTATATAATAGAATTTAACAAAATTGAAAAGGATTGCATTGTTAGATACTTGTGGTGAATGATGGACGGAGTCAGGCGCAGGAGTAAAATAACCGGAAGCAGCTTTATTCCTTCCAGACATACAATGCGCCTAGAACGGCAATCCAAACAGGTACCGGGGAAACAATCCTCCCTGACCAAACACAGGTACAGGGGAAACAATCCTCCCTGACCAAACACAGGTACAGGGGAAACAATCCTCCCTGACCAAACACAGGTACAGGGGAAACAATCCTCCCTGACCAAACACAGGTACAGGGGAAACAATCCTCCCTGACCAAGCACAGTCTCAGAAAATACAATAAATGTAATGACACAGGGGAAAATCAAACCTGGCAAAATAAATGAGAGAGTATCTCAACCGAGCTACTCTCCTCCCACATAGAACAATCACTCACAAAGACAAGGGGAACAGAGGGAACACTTATACACAGACTAATTAGGGGAATGAGCACCAGGTGTGTGTGATTGACAAGACAAGACATGACAAGTGGAGTGATGAGAATGGGAGCGGCAGTAGCTAGTAAGCCGGTGACGACGAACGCCGAAACCTGCCCGAACAAGGAGGAGGGGCAGCCTCGGCGGAAGTCGTGACAATACTACTGCACTGTTGGAGCTAGGAACACAAGCATTTCGCTACACCCGCAATAACATCTGCTAAATATGTGACCAATAACATCTGCTAAATATGTGACCAATAACATCTGCTAAATATGTGTATGTGACCAATACTATTTTATTTTATTTTATTATATTACATGGATCAGATTTGATTTGATTATATTCCATGGATAAGATTCTTATTTAGTAGGCCTATGGGAACAAACTGTTTTACCAAAGCAACAAAAATTGGCCATGACGGTTTTCTGCAAATCCTTGATCAGTTATAATTCAGAAACAGAGTCTCCTTCACTCATGGAGGCATACTAGCATTACAGAATGTAAACTGAACTACAAATGTATTGGGGATGCATGGGGAACGGACTATTATGGAGTCACAGCAGAAGAGCGCAGTGAAAGACAAGTGTATGGCCAGGTATAATGTGGAGGTCTAATGTTCCCCTGTACCTTTAGATCAAGGTATAATGTGGAGGTCTAATGTTCCCCTGAACCTTTATATCAAGGTATAATGTGGAGGTCTAATGTTCCCCTGTACCTTTATATCAAGGTATAATGTGGTCTAATGTTCCCCTGAACCTTTAGATCAAGGTATAATGTGGTCTAATGTTCCCCTGAACCTTTATATCAAGGTATAATGTGGAGGTCTAATGTTCCCCTGTACCTTTAGATCAAGGTATAATGTGGAGGTCTAATGTTCCCCTGAACCTTTAGATCAAGGTATAATGTGGTCTAATGTTCCCCTGAACCTTTAGATCAAGGTATAATGTGGAGGTCTAATGTTCCCCTGAACCTTTATATCAAGGTATAATGTGGAGGTCTAATGTTCCCCTGTACCTTTAGATCAAGGTATAATGTGGTCTAATGTTCCCCTGTACCTTTAGATCAGGGTATAATGTGGTCTAATGTTCCCCTGAACCTTTAGATCAAGGTATAATGTGGAGGTCTAATGTTCCCCTGAACCTTTAGATCAAGGTATAATGTGGAGGTCTAATGTTCCCCTGAACCTTTAGATCAAGGTATAATGTGGAGGTCTAATGTTCCCCTGAACCTTTAGATCAAGGTATAATGTGGAGGTCTAATGTTCCCCTGAACCTTTATATCAAGGTATAATGTGGTCTAATGTTCCCCTGTACCTTTAGATCAGGGTATAATGTGGAGGTCTAATGTTCCCCTGAACCTTTATATCAAGGTATAATGTGGTCTAATGTTCCCCTGTACCTTTAGATCAAGTTATAATGTGGAGGTCTAATGTTCCCCTGAACCTTTATATCAAGGTATAATGTGGTCTAATGTTCCCCTGTACCTTTAGATCAAGGTATAATGTGGAGGTCTAATGTTCCCCTGAACCTTTAGATCAAGGTATAATGTGGAGGTCTAATGTTCCCCTGAACCTTTATATCAAGGTATAATGTGGTCTAATGTTCCCCTGTACCTTTAGATCAAGGTATAATGTGGTCTAATGTTCCCCTGTACCTTTATATCAAGGTATAATGTGGAGGTCTAATGTTCCCCTGTACCTTTAGATCAAGGTATAATGTGGAGGTCTAATGTTCCCCTGAACCTTTAGATCAAGGTATAATGTGGAGGTCTAATGTTCCCCTGAACCTTTAGATCAGGGTATAATGTGGTCTAATGTTCCCCTGAACCTTTAGATCAGGGTATAATGTGGTCTAATGTTCCCCTGAACCTTTAGATCAAGGTATAATGTGGAGGTCTAATGTTCCCCTGAACCTTTAGATCAAGGTATAATGTGGTCTAATGTTCCCCTGAACCTTTAGATCAAGGTATAATGTGGAGGTCTAATGTTCCCCTGAACCTTTAGATCAAGGTATAATGTGGAGGTCTAATGTTCCCCTGAACCTTTAGATCAAGGTATAATGTGGAGGTCTAATGTTCCCCTGTACCTTTAGATCAAGGTATAATGTGGTCTAATGTTCCCCTGAACCTTTAGATCAAGGTATAATGTGGTCTAATGTTCCCCTGAACCTTTAGATCAAGGTATAATGTGGAGGTCTAATGTTCCCCTGGGTTCTTATTTTCTGGTTAGCCATACTATATTGTTAAATTTCCATAAATGTTATTTTTGTCTTAATTGAAAAGTTGAATCAGGTTTGCTAGCCCTGCAACGGCTGGGGGTCCCTGAGGAGACAGTTCAATCAGGTTTGCTAGCCCTGCAACGGCCCTGAGGAGACAGTTGAATCAGGTTTGCTAGCCCTGCAACGGCTGGGGGTCCCTGAGGAGACAGTTGAATCAGGTTTGCTAGCCCTGCAACGGCTGGGGGTCCCTGAGGAGACAGTTCAATCAGGTTTGCTAGCCCTGCAACGGCTGGGGGTCCCTGAGGAGACAGTTGAATCAGGTGTGCTAGCCCTGCAACGGCCCTGAGGAGACAGTTGAATCAGGTGTGCTAGCCCTGCAACGGCTGGGGGTCCCTGAGGAGACAGTTGAATCAGGTGTGCTAGCCCTGCAACGGCCCTGAGGAGACAGTTGAATCAGGTGTGCTAGCCCTACAACGGCCCTGAGGAGACAGTTGAATCAGGTGTGCTAGCCCTGCAACGGCCCTGAGGAGACAGTTGAATCAGGTTTGCTAGCCCTGCAACGGCCCTGAGGAGACAGTTGAATCAGGTTTGCTAGCCCTGCAACGGCTGGGGCTCCCTGAGAAGACAGTTGAATCAGGTTTGCTAGCCCTGCAACGGCCCTGAGGAGACAGTTGAATCAGGTGTGCTAGCCCTACAACGGCCCTGAGGAGACAGTTGAATCAGGTGTGCTAGCCCTGCAACGGCCCTGAGGAGACAGTTGAATCAGGTGTGCTAGCCCTGCAACGGCCCTGAGGAGACAGTTGAATCAGGTGTGCTAGCCCTGCAACGGCCCTGAGGAGACAGTTGAATCAGGTGTGCTAGCCCTGCAACGGCCCTGAGGAGACAGTTGAATCAGGTGTGCTAGCCCTGCAACGGCCCTGAGGAGACATATTTACATTTACATTTAAGTCATTTAGCAGACGCTCTTATCCAGAGCGACTTACAGGAGCAATTAGGGTTAAGTGCCTTGCTCAAGGGCACATTTACGTCATTTAGCAGACGCTCTAGTCCAGAGCGACTCACACAGAGAAGAGCAGTCTCAGTTGAATGACCAGTCCTGAAACCTGATTGGTTTGGATCAAGAAGGTCATTCTGAGAGAGATAGCAAGAGAGTTGGCTAAAGACGGCACGCTCAATAGTTTTGGAAAGAAAAGAAAGAAGGGATACTGGTCTGTAGTTGTTGACATCAGTGGGGTCGAGTGTTGGTTTTTTGAGAAGGGGAGCAACTCTCGCTCTCTTGAAGACGGAAGGGACATGGCCAGCGGTCAAGGATGAGTTGATCAGCGAGGTGAGGTAGGGGAGAAGGTCACCGGAGATGGTCTGGAGAAGAGAGGAGGGGATGGGGTCAAGCGGGCAGGTTGTTGGGCGGCCTGCAGTCACAAGTCGCAGGATTTTATCTGGAGAGAGAGGGGAGAAAGAAGTCAAAGCATAGGGTAGGGCAGTGTGAGCAGGACCAGCAGTGTCATTAGACTTAACAAACGAGGATCGGATGTCGTCAACCTTCTTTTCAAAGTGGTTGACGAAGTCATCCACAGAGAGAGAGGAGGGGGGGGGGGGGGGGGGGGGGGAGGATTCAGGAGGGAGGAAAATGTGGCAAAGAGCTTCCTAGGGTTAGAGGCAGATGCTTGGAATTTAGAGTGGTAGAAGGTGGCCTTAGCAGCAGAAAACAGATGAAGAAAATGTAGAGAGGAGGGAGTGAAAAGATGCCAGGTCGGCAGGGAGTTTAGTTTTCTTCCATTTCCGCTCCGCTGCCCGGAGCTCTGTTCTGTGAGCTCGCAATGAGTCATCAAGCCACGGAGCTGGAGGGGAGGACCGAGCCGGCCGGGAGGATAGGGGACACAGAGAGTCAAAGGATGCAGAAAGGGAGGAGAGGAGGGTTGAGGAGGCAGAATCAGGAGATTGGAGGGAGAAGGATTGAGCAGAGGGAAGAGATGATAGGATGGAAGAGGAGAGAGTAGTGGGAGAGAGAGAGCGAAGGTTGCGGCGGCGCATTACCATCTGTGTAGGGGCAGAGTGAGTAGTGTGGGAGGAGAGCGAGAGAGAAAAGGAAACAAAGTAGTGGTCGGAGACATGGAGGGGAGTTGCAGTGAGATTAGTAGAGGAGCAGCATCTAGTGAAGATGAGGTCAAGCGTATTGCCTGCCTTGTGAGTAGGGGGGGACGGTGAGAGGGTGAGGTCAAAAGAGGAGAGGAGTGGAAAGAAGGAGGCAGAGAGAAATGAGTCAAATGTGGACATAGGGAGGTTGAAATCCCCCAAAACTGTGAGGGGTGAGCCATCCTCAGGAAAGGAACTTATCAAGGCGTCAAGCTCATTGATGAACTCTCCAAGGGAACCTGGAGGGCGATAGATGACAAGGATATTAAGCTTAAATGGGCTAGTGACTGTGACAGCATGGAATTCAAAATGAGGAGATAGACAGATGGGTTAGGGGAACAATTGAGAATGTCCACTTGGGAGAGATGAGGATTCCTGTACCACCACCCCTCTGACCAGATGCTCTCGGGGTATGCGAGAACACATGGTCAGACGAGGAGAGAGCAGTAGGAGTAGCAGTGTTTTTCAGTGGTAATCCATGTTTCCGTCAGCGCCAGGAAGTCGAGGGACTGGAGGTTGGCATAGGCTGGGATGAAGTCAGCTTTGTTGGCAGCAGAACGGCAGTTCCAGAGGCTGCCTGAGACCTGGAACTCCAGGTGTGGGGTGCGTGCAGGGACCACCAGGTTAGAGAGGCAGCAGCCACGCGGTGTGGTGCGTTTGTGTAGCCTGTGCAGAGAGGAGAGAACAGGGATAGGCAGAGGCATAGTTGACAGGCTGTAGCAAATGGCTACAAAAATGCAGAGGAGATCGGAATGAAATGAGCTAAGCATCTAGGAGAGGAGAGAGCAGGGCCTCCCTCACCAAAAACTTCTACCTCAGAAACTAAAATTGTTTCACTGAACCACCCGAACAAAAACTCTCCCAACTTCCACCTTTAGAAATCAGAATTGTTGTGAACCACAGCGGTTCAATGTTTAAAGGAATAGACTCAACCCACTTTATTCAGCTAGCTAACTATGACACCATAGCTAACTAGCATGATAGCATCCAATAACAATAACACACAGTTTAGCACCAACACTTGGTCACAACAAACCACCAATAGTGTGTTAACTAGCTAACTAGCATGCTAGCATCCAGTAACACACAGTTTAGCACCAACACTTGGTCACATCAAACCACCAATAGTGAGTTAACACACTAAACAGATAATTCGTGTCTGTGTCAAGTTCCTTTCATGACGCAGCAATGATTAAACGTTGGCTAGCTAGGACAAGTATATTGTATTTAGCTACTACAGTACAGTTAGCTGGTCGTGTTGGGTAGCTAGCAATGGCCACTGTGTTGACTTTGTTTGGAGAACGGCTAGCTAGCTAGCTTCGTGCTACACCCGGCACACAATGGCTACTGTGTTGACTCTGACTCTGTTCGAAAAACGGCTAGTTAGCTCGCTTCGTGCTACAGCCGGCACGGCCGAAGACACTGCCAACCTACAGTAACTACCCACAACAACCCACGATGCCTAGCTATGACGCCATAGCTAACTAGCATGCTAGCATCCATTAACACACAGTTTAGCACCAATACTTGGTTACAACAAACTGCCAAGAGTGTGTTAACACACTAAACAGATAATTCATGTCCGTGTCTAGTTCCTTTCATAACACATAACGCAGCAAAAATTAAACGTTGGCTAGCAGCACATTAACATTGGAAACAGCTCTCCACCGTTGCTAAACGTTACCAGTAGCTACCCGCTAGCTAGCTAGCCTCGTGCTTCGATACTAACCTACAATAATTACCTGCGGAAACCTACAATAACAACAATACTAACCTACAATAACTACAATACCTAACTACAACTAACTACCTACCTACGATCTAATACATGGTTTAAGCTTTACTCAACACCATATGAGAAGCTTACCTCCTGCTAGAGAAAAACACAACCTCTCCCGATGGCTCCCGAGTGACGAGACAGTTGAATTACTGGCCATAGTCATATTTAACATGTAATTGCGTAACACAACAGATAAGACCATAGTCTTATTTAACATGTAATTGCGTAACACAACAGATAACACCAACTAAAACCACCCTTCTAAACATTGGAATGAGCTGCCGCCCCTGCATTTGAATTATCCCTAAAAGAGGAAAGAACCCTTTTCTGAATGCAAAGAAACATTGAAGGGCAAAAAGGTTCCACATAGAACCATGACCCTTCCCAAAGAACCCTTGAGGAACCCTCTTTTAGTTATGTGTATTGCCTCAGTGGGCTGGTGGTGGGAAGGTCACCCCATATTGTGTCTAGCTCTGAATAAAATTGATCTCCTGCTATAACAGTCCTTGGCCTTTCTGTATGATGTTTTCAAATATTTGATTTTGCGCTGGCATTGGATGTGGGAATGGGAGAAACCCTTTTCTCTCATTCAGGATGATATCTCTTCATAAATATTGTCACACCCTGGCTCTGGGACTCTATATGTTGAGCCAGGGTGTGTTCATTCTGTTGTGTTTATTTCTATGTTGGCTAGAGTGACTCCCAATCAGAGGCAACGAGTGTCAGCTGTCGTTGGTTGTCTCTGATTGGGAGCCATATTTAAACTGTCTGTTTTCCCTTTGTGTTTGTGGGTTTTTGTTCCGTGTTGGTCATTGTTACCGTGGACTTCACGAGTCGTTTCTTGTTTTGGTTATTGTGGTCTATTATCACTAAAGATAATAAAGTTGAACCATGTTCGTTCATCACGCTGCGCCTTGGTCTATTCCTTACGACGATCGTGACAAATATCTTTATTTCTATATGCGTGATCTAACTTCTATTGGACTGTGGCATCCGACCACAGTGCCAGTAGGCATTTGGTTTCCTCCAGAATTAAGGTATCGTTGTCCATAATTACAACCTCAACTGGCCAGTGTCATTTTTTTGAGAGGGCGGGAACACTGTGACAGTGTCCAAATTTATACGCTTTCGTGGTCAGGATTCTTTTACAATTCAAATAAAATAAAATGTATTTATAAAGCCCTTTTTACATCAGCAGATGTCACAAAGTGCTTATACATAAACCCAGCCTAAAACCCCGAACAGCAAGCAATGCAGATTTAGAAGCACGGTGGCTAGGAAAAACTCAATAGAAAGGCAGGAACCTAGGATGAAACCTAGAGAGGAACCAGGCTCTGAGGGGTGGCCAGTCCTCTTCTGGCTGTGCCGTGTGGAGATTATAAGAGTACATGGCTATTAAGGCCAGATTGTTCTTCAAGATGTTAAAACGTTCATAGATGACCAGCAGGGTCAAACAATAATCACAGTGGTTGTAGAGGGTGCAACAGGTCAGTACCTCAGGAGTAAATGTAAATTGGCTTTTCATAGCCTGTCAAGGGGTGCTGAAGGTGGGTGTGGTACATGAATCAAGCGCAGGACGCAGAAGCTCAGTCCAAAAGACTTTAGTGCAATATTCACGTAGAAAATAAGCACAATAAGCCCGAAGGCGAAATAATGGCGCACACAGGCGTCAAACAAACGGCGCACTAACATGTGCGAAAAACCTCTCCAAACAACGGAGGGAAGTACGTAGCTCCAACACAAAACAGAAGAGCAATCACACACAAAGACAAACACACACAACGAGAACTAAATAGGACACTAACGAGGACTAACAAGACACAGGTGTACAACATCAAGACAAAACCAAACGAACATGAAACATAGATCGGTGGCAGCTAGTACTCCGGGGACGACGACCGCCGAAGCCTGCCCGAACCAGGAGGAGGAGCAGCCTCGGCCGAAACCGTGACATAGCCGAGTATTGAGGTCGAGACAGCAGGTGGGTAGACAGAGGGAGAGACAGCAGGTGGGTAGACAGAGGGAGAGAGAGCAGGTGGGTAGACAGAGGGAGAGACAGCAGGTGGGTAGACAGAGGGAGAGAGAGCAGGTGCGGTAGACAGAGGGAGAGACAGCAGGTGGGTAGACAGAGGGAGAGACAGCAGGTGGGTAGACAGAGGGAGAGACAGCAGTGGGTAGACAGAGGGAGAGACAGCAGGTGGGTAGACAGAGGTGAGGAACAGCAGGTGGGTAGGACAGAGGGAGAGACAGCAGGTGGGTAGACAGAGGGAGAGACAGCAGGTGGGTAGACAGAGGGAGAGACAGCAGGTGGGTAGACAGAGGGAGAGACAGCAGGTGGGTAGACAGAGGGAGAGACAGCAGGTGGGTAGACAGAGGGAGAGACAGCAGGTGGGTAGACAGAGGGGAGAGGACATAGGGAGACAGCAGGTGGGTAGACAGAGGGAGAGAGAGCAGGTGGGTAGACAGAGGGAGAGACAGCAGGTGGGTAGACAGAGGGAGAGACAGCAGGTGGGTAGACAGAGGGAGAGAGAGTTGAAAACAGCAGGTCCAGGACAAGGTAGCACGTCCGGTGAAACGGGTCAGGGTCCAGGACAAGGTAGCACGTCCGGTGAAACGGGTCAGGGTTCCATAGCCGCAGGCAGAACAGTTAAAACTGTAGCAGCAGCACAACCAGGTGGACTGGGGACAGCCAGGAGTCATCAGGCCAGGTAGTCCTGAGGCATGGTCCTAGGGCTCAGGTCCTCCGGGAGGGGAGGGAGAAAGAGAGAGAGTGATCATATCTACAGTAAAATCACACAGGACACCAGATAAGACAGTAGAATTACACCAGATATAACAGACTGACCCTAGAACCGCTGCCACACCACTAGAGGGATATCGGCAGACCACCAATTTACTACGCTGAGACAAGGCTGAGTATAGCCCACAAAGATCTCCTCCACTGCACGAGCCGAGGAGGAAGATCACGTCAGTAACTCAACCTACTCAGGTCAAGTATAGCTCAAAAAAGCCTGGTACGATGTGACACACCACTCCTAGGGACAGCATGGAAGAACACTAGTAAGCCAGTGACTCAGCCCCCGTAACAGGGTCAGAGGCAGAGGATCCCAGTGGAGAGAGGGGAGCCGGCCAGGCAGAAACAGCAAGGGCGGTTTGTCGCTCCATTGCCTTGCCATTCACCTTCGCACCCCTGGGCCAGACTACACTCAATCATAGGACCTACTGAAGAGATGAGTCTTCAGTAAAGACTTAAAGGTCGAGACCGAGTCTGCGTCTCTCACATGGATAGGCAGACCATTCCATGAAAATTGAGCTCTATAGGAGAAAGCCAGCTGTTTACTTAGAAATTCTAGGGACAATAAGGGGGCTTGTGACCGTAGCGTACGTGTAGGTATGTACGGCAGGACCAAATCGGAGAGATAGGTAGGAGCAAGTCCATGTAATGCTTTGTAGGTTAGCAGTAAAACCTTGAAATCAGCCCTAGCCTTAACAGGAAGCCAGTGTAGAGAGGCTAGCACTGGAGTAATGTGATCACATTTTTTGGTTCTAGTCAAGATTCTAGCTGCCGTGTTTAGCACTAACTGAAGTTTATTTAGTGCTTTATCCGGGTAGCCGGAGAGTAGAGCATTGCAGTAGTCTAATCTAGAAGTGACAACAGCATGGATTAGCTTTTCTGCATCATTTTTGTATAAAAGGTTTCTGATTTTTGCAATGTTACGAAGATGGAAAGAAACTGCACTTGAAATAATCTTGGTATGTTTATCAAAAGAGAGATCAGGGTCCAGAGTAACACCGAGGTCCTACAGTTTTATTTGATACGACTGTACAACAATCTAAATTAATTGTCAGATCAAACAGCAGATCTCTTTGTTTCTTGGGACCTAGAACTAGCATCTCTGTTTGTCCGAGTTGTGTTTCCGAATGACATCACCAAGAGGTAGAATATATAGTGAAAACAATAGTGAACCTTGAGGAACACCGAAACGTACCATTGATTTGTCAGAGGACAAACGGTCCACAGAGACAAACTGATATCTTTTCGACAGATAAGATCTAAACCAGGCAGGAACTTGTCCGTGTAGACCAATTAAGGTTTCCAATCTCTCCAAAAGAATGTGGTGATCGATGGTGTCAAAAGTGGCACTAAGGTCTAGGAGCACGAGGACAGATGCAGAGCCTTGGTCTGACGCCATTAAAAGGTAATTTACCACCTTCACGAGTGCGGTCTCAGTGCTATGATGGGGTCTAAAGCCAGACTGGAGGCAGTCTCAGTGCTATGATGGGGTCTAAAGCCAGACTGGAGGCAGTCTCAGTGCTATGATGGGGTCTAAAGCCAGACTGGAGGCAGTCTCAGTGCTATGATGGGGTCTAAAGCCAGACTGGAGCGTTTTGTATACATTATTTGTCTTCAGGAAGGCAGTGAGTTGCTGCGCAACAGCTTTTTCT
Organism: Coregonus sp. 'balchen'; assembly: GCA_902810595.1. Classification (NCBI taxonomy): domain Eukaryota; kingdom Metazoa; phylum Chordata; class Actinopteri; order Salmoniformes; family Salmonidae; genus Coregonus; species Coregonus sp. 'balchen'. Next base: position 15,515,158 of record LR778278.1, on the reverse strand, counting down.
AAAATGATTGAGAGGAATGGGAGATTTGACATGGGCCGATTTTAGTTTGATGGGGTCTTTTTCAGGAGAGGCTTTATTACTGTCACTTTTAGTGAGTTTGGTCCACATCCGGAGGATAGGGAGCTGTTTATTATGTTCAACATAGGAGGGCCAAGACCAGGAAGTAGCTCTTTCAGTAGTTTAGTTGGAATAGGGTCCTGTAGACAGCTGGAAGGTTTAGAGGCCATAACTATTTTCGTGAATGTGTCGAGAGATACAGGATTTAAAAAACCTGAGGGACCTGGCACTTCTGTGCAGACTCAGGACAACTGACCTTTGGAGAAAAACTTAGATTCAAAGAGGAGTCCGTAATTTGCTTTCTAATGATCATGATATTTTCGTCAAAGAAGTTCATCACTGCTGAAGTGAAGGCCATCCTCTCTTGGGGAATGCTGCTTTTTAGTTAGCTTTGCGACAGCATCATGAATAAATGTTAGATTGTTCTTATTCTCCTCAATAAGGTTGGAAAAATAGGATGATCGAGCAGCAGTGAGGGCTCTTCGATATTGCACAGTACTGTCTTTCCAAGCTAGTCGGAAGACTTCCAGTTTGGTGGAGCGCAATTTCCCTTCCAATTTTCTGGAAGCTTGCTTCAGGGCTCGGGTATTTTCTGTAGGGAGCTAATTTCTTGTGACAAATGTATTTTCGTTTTTAGGGATGCGACTGCATCTAGGGTAAATTTAGATCCTCAGTTAGATTGTTGTACTCTGACGTCCTCTGGGAGGTGGAGGGAGTCTGGAAGGGCCTCTAGGAATCTTTGGGTTGTCCGAGAATTAATAGCGCAGTTTTTGATAATCCTTGGTTGGGGTCTGAGCAGATTATTTGTTGCAATTGCAAACGTAATAAAATGGTGGTCCGATAGTCCAGGATTATTGAGGAAAAACATTTAGATCCACAATATTTATTCAACGGGACAAAACTAGATCCAGGGTATGACTGTGGCAATGAGAAGGTCCGGAGACATGTTGGACAAAACCCACTGAGTCGATGATGGCTCCGAAAGCCTTTTGGAGTGGGTCTGTTGACCTTTACATGTGAATATTGAAGTCACCAAAAATTAGAATATTATCTGCCATGACTACAAGGTCAGATAGGAATTCAGGAAACTCAGTGAGGAATGTTGTATACAGCCCAGGAGGCCTTTAAACAGTAGCTATACAAAGTGACTGAGTAGGCTGCATAGATTTTATGACTAGAATCTCAAAAGATGAAAATGCAGTCTTTTTATTTTTTGTAAATTGAAGTTTGCTGTCGTAGAATGTTAGCAACACCTCCGCCTTTGCGGGATGCGAGGGGGATATGGTCACTAGTGTAACCAGGAGGAGAGGCCTCATTTAACACAGTCAATTAATCAGGCTTGAGCCATGTTTCAGTCAGGCCAATCACATCAAGGTATTATCAGTTATCAGTTAATTGACTATGACTGCCTTGGAAGTGAGGGATCTAACATTAAGTAACCCTATTTTGAGATGTGCGATATCACAATCTCTTTCAATAATGACAGGAATGGAGGAGGTCTTTATTCCAGTGAGTTTGCTAAGGCGAACACCGCCATGTTTAGTTTTGCTCAACCTAGATCGAGGCACGGACACGGTCTCAATGGAGATAGCTGAGCTGACTACACTGACTGTGCTAGTGGCAGACTCCACTAAGCTGTCAGGCTGGCTAACAGCCTGCTGCCTGGCCTGCACCCTGTCTCATTGGGGAGGCTAACAGCCTGCTGCCTGGCCTGCACCCTGTCTCATTGGGCTGGCTAACAGCCTGCTGCCTGGCCTGCACCCTGTCTCATTGGGCTGGCTAACAGCCTGCTGCCTGGCCTGCACCCTGTCTCATTGGAGCTAGAGGAGTTAGAGCCCTGTCTATGTTGGTAGATAAGATGAGAGCTCCCCTCCAGCTAGGATGGAGTCCATCACTCCTCAGCAGGCCAGGCTTGGTCCTGTAACACCCCTCCAGCTAGGATGGAGTCCATCACTCCTCAGCAGGCCAGGCTTGGTCCTGTAGCACCCCTCCAGCTAGGATGGAGTCCATCACTCCTCAGCAGGCCAGGCTTGGTCCTGTAGCACCCCTCCAGCTAGGATGGAGTCCATCACTCCTCAACAGGCCAGGCTTGGTCCTGTAGCACCCCTCCAGCTAGGATGGAGCCCATCACTCCTCAGCAGGCCAGGCTTGGTCCTGTAGCACCCCTCCAGCTAGGATGGAGTCCATCACTCCTCAACAGGCCAGGCTTGGTCCTGTAGCTCCCCTCCAGCTAGGATGGAGTCCATCACTCCTCAGCAGGCCAGGCTTGGTCCTGTAGCACCCCTCCAGCTAGGATGGAGTCCATCACTCCTCAGCAGGCCAGGCTTGGTCCTGTATCACCCCTCCAGCTAGGATGGAGTCCGTCACTCCTCAGCAGGCCAGGCTTGGTCCTGTAGCACCCCTCCAGCTAGGATGAAGTCCATCACTCCTCAGCAGGCCAGGCTTAGTCCTGTTTGTGGGGGAGGCCCAGAAAGAGGGCCAGTTATCTATTCTATATTTTGGGAGGGGCAGAAAACAGTTTCCAACCAGCGATTGAGTTGTGAGACTTTGCTGTAGAGCTCATCACTCCCCCTAACTGGGAGGGGGCCAGAGACAATTACTTGATGCCGACACATCTTTCTAGCTAAGTTAAACGCTGAAGTTATGTTGCGCTTGGTGACCTCTGACTGTTTCATCCTAACATCGTTGGTGCCAACGTGGATAACAATATCCCTATACTCTCTACACTCACCAGATTTTGCCTTAGCCAGCACCATCTTCAGATTAGCCTTTACGTCGGTAGCCCTGCCCCCTGGTAAACAGTGTATGATTGCTGGATGATTATTTTTAAGTCTAATATTGCGGGTAATGGAGTCGCCAATGACTAGGGTTTTCAATTTGTCAGAGCTAATGGTGGGAGGCTTCGGCGACTCAGACCCGGTAATGGGTGTAGGAGAGACCTGAGAAGGCTCGGCTTCTGACTCCGACTCGTTGCTTAATGGAGAGAACCGGTTGAACGTTTCTGTCAGCTGAATGAGCTACAACGTTTGAGCATGCCGACAGCATTTCTTTCCAGAAGCCTTGAGAAAATGTTCCTGCTGCGGGGACTGTGTGGGGGGGATTTATAATACTATCTGTTCTTACTGGTGGCACAGACGCTGTTTCAAATTGCCCTTGCCTAACGATTGCATCTGAAGCTGGGCTTGCAACACTGCTATCCTCACCATAAGGCGATAGTTCTCCTGTATATTAGGAGTACAGCGACTGCAATTAGATGGCATAGGGTTAATGTTACTACTTAGCTGTTTCGGCTGGTGGAGGTCCTGTAGAACCATGTCCAGATAAAGGGTCCTGTAGACCCATGTCCAGATAAAGCCTCCTGTAGAACCATGTCCAGATAAAGAGTCCTGTAGAACCATGTCCAGATAAAGGGTCCTGTAGAACCATGTCCAGATAAAGCCTCCTGTAGAACCATGTCCAGATAAAGGGTCCTGTAGAACCATGTCCAGATAAAGGGTCCTGTAGAACCAGATAAAACGTCCGGGGTGAAAAAGTTGCATGAAAAAAGTCAAGCAAAGAAAATATGAAGACTAAGATGTGTTAAATGCAGAGTTTTGATTAAACGGTTATTAAAACTAAAAAATGAAACATTTGGCAGGTAGTCAAGTAGCAACTAACAGCCCAGCACAGTGTTACCGGAAAGATCTGGGATCTGATTCAAGGCTGTCAGTACAACATGCGTCTTCGACTGCCTCTGGAAGTGGTCAGTAAGATCTAATCACAAACAGACTGCAATGCATCTTTTGATTGTCTACATCAGTCGACAAATGTGGACCCAATCAGAAAGTGGACAAGACTAGGACAATAGACCCAGGTATAAACAGGGCTCATGCCTTCACATTATCCTGGAATGCTGTGGATCAGACTTACAGAGAGACAGAAAAATGTTTTTAGAAAATATATAGTCCATTATTTATGGACCGATCGTATTTCCACTGGACAGAGACATTACATCTGCAGCACAGAGAACATAAACTACATGACCACTAGTATGTGGACACCTGCTCGTCAAACATCTCATTCCAAAATCATGGGCATTAATATGGAGTTGGTCCCCCCTTTGCTGCTATCACAGCCTCCACTCTTCTGGGAAGGCTTTCCACTAGATGTTGGAACATTGCTGCGGGGACTTGCTTCCATTCAGCCACAAGAGCATTAGTGAGGTCGGGCACTGATGTTGGGCGATTAGGCCTGGCTCGCAGTCGGCGTTCCAATTCATCCCAAAGGTGTTCGATGGGGTTGAGGTCAGGGCTCTGTGCAGGCCAGTCAAGTTCTTCTTCACAAAAAGATCCCACCTTGTCTAGCATATTTTGTTTTGTCGACATTTGGAAAGTTTACTGACCAATGATCTGTCTCCATCAGTCGTGATATTTTCTATCCAACTTTACATCCTGACTCTGCACTTGAAGCATTTAACTTCTTCCGGTTACTGATAGGCCCTTAAAGAAACTGACTGTTATTAAAACGACCAAATCCCTGTGGATAGATTATGAATTGAAAAACTGTATGGCTGAGAGGGATGAGGCTAAGGGAATGGCAAGTAAGTCTGGCTACACAGCAGATTGGTAAACATACAGTAAACTGAGAAATCACATAATTAAACTAAACAAAAAGAAGAAGAAAGTGTACTATGGAACAAAGATAACTTATATAAAGAATGATAGTAAAAAGCTCAGGAGTACCTTAATTTAAATTCTAGGCAGAAAAGCTAACTGGAACCATCCTTCATTGAGGCTGATGGCTAATTAACAAAACCCTTTGATATTGCCAACCACTTCAAGAACTTTCATCATTTTTTGGTTGACAAGATTAGCAAATCTAGGCATGACATGCAAACAACAAATGCTGAGCCTTCATATTCATGCATAACGGACCAAATAGTGAAAGACAAACATGTAGCTTTGAATTCCGAAAAGTTGGTGTGGAAGAGGTGAAAAAAGTATTGCTATAAATAAGGACAAACTACCTAGAACCACCTGAATGGTACACTACATGACCAGCAGTATGTGGACACCTGCTCGTTGAACATCTCATTCCAAAATCATGGGCATTAATATGGAGTTGGTCCCCCCTTTGCTGCTATAACAGCCTCCACTCTTCTGGGAAGGCTTTCCACTAGATGTTGGGACATTGCTGCAGGGACTTGCTTCCATTCAGCCACAAAAGCATTAGTGAGGTCGGGCACTGATGTTGGGCGATTAGGCCTGGCACGCAGTTGGCGTTCCAATTCATCCCAAAGGTGTTCGATGAGGTTGAGGTCAGGGCTCTGTGCAGGCCAGTCAAGTTCTTCCACACCAATCTCGACAAACCATTTCTGTATGGACTTCGCTTTGTGCACGGGGCATTGTCATGCTGAAACAGGAAAGGGCCTTCCCCAAACTTTTGCCACAAAGTTGGAAGCACAGAATCGTCTAGAATGTCATTGTATGCTGTAGCTTTAAGATTTCCCTTCACTGGAACTAAGGGGCCTAGCCCGAACATGACGAACAGTTCTTGTGCTGACGTTGCTTCCAGAGGCAGTTAGGAATTCGGTAGTGAGTGTTGCAACCGAGGACAGACGATTTTCACGCGCTACGCGCTTCAGCACTCAGCAGTCCCGTCCACTTCGCGGCTGAGCCAGTGTTGCTCCTAGACATTTCTACTTTACAATAACAGCACTTACAGTTGACCGAGGCAGAAATTTAACAAACTGACTTTTTGGATAGGTGGCATCCTATGACGGTGCCACGTTGGAAGTCACTGAACTCTTCAGTAAGGCCATACTACTGCCAATGTTTGTCTATGGAGATTGCATGGCTGTGTGATCGATTTTATACACCTGTCAGCAACGGGTGTGGCTGAAATAGCCAAATCCACTAATTTGAAGGGGCGTCCACATACTTTTGTACATACAGTGTGTTCTATAAAACACATTCATCTTTTTTATTTGTATTTTTAATCCTCTCTAATGACTTCCAAACACTTGTACTTGGGCTGTATTCAATCCGTAGTGTTGAAAAGTTACAGAGTGCCCTATCAAAGCGTTTACCGTGAACGTGGGAACATTGCCTTTCAATTTCAATCACGCTGTGACACTAAACTTCAGTGCTACGGATTGAATCCAGTCCTTAGAAATGCTTGAGAATTTTTGTTTTTGTTTTTTTATCTTAATGTCTAATATATAACCAATAGTCAATGACAAGGTTGACCCACATCCCATCACCTCAAACACAATTCAATCATTATGATTAAATCATTATGATTCAATCATTATCATTAAATCATTATCATTACATCAAATGTATCCAAAGAATTAAACACCAAACCTGATACAAGAGCTTGATTATTTATCAAGTTTATTGACACATTAGTGATACATTTAAATACTCTACACCATAAAGAGATTTACAACATGCTCATATCAAATATAATATATAGAAAAATACGGGGTTGATTTTTGGTCCCAGTCCGTTCCTGGTAATTACTGTGAAGCTCTGTTCATAATGTTATTGTGAAGCTCTGTTCATAATGTTATTGTGAAGCTCTGTTCATAACGTTACTGTGAAACTCTGTTCATAGCCGGTGATGGCCTATTCAGAATGGCCTCCACAGAGAAGGACAGAGACTGGCTGGACACGATCTTGGCCCCGGCTGACTTAGACAGGAACTCCTTGCTGTATCTATCAGAGCCTTTTAAACTGTAGAAGTCCTTAGAAGGTCCTTCACGGTACTTTCTGGCTGCTTCCTCCAGCAGTTCTTTACAGTAGGGGCCCCGGAGCTCGACTCCGGCCCCGGTCCCAGCTCTCTCCCCAGCCCCAGCTCCTACCTCGGCCCCGGCCCTCTCTCTTTCTCCAGCCCCGACCCTAGCCTTCTCACTCAATGTCTGCTGGATGAGTGAGTGGAAGGAGTTGAGCTTCATGGATAGTGTGTGTTTGGCACTGTCCTTGCTCAGCTTGTTCAGGACATGTTCATGACTGGGAGGGTGAGGGTGAGGTTGGGGGTGAGGCTGGGGGGGAGGTGTACAAGGAGGGAAGGCCTGTCCGAAGCCTCTCTTCGGGGGAGAGAAGGCTGATCGTTCGCGGTGCCCCCCCTGGGTGAGAGGGGCCTGGGACTGGGCGGGGCCGTCCTGCTGCTGGGGGTCAGAACCCTCGGGGAGGCCCACAGCGACCCTTGACCCCTCCAGTTTGGCGGCAGTGACGGCAGTGGTTGCCGTGGCATCGTGGTCGGGCGGGAGGCTCTCTGCGGCAGCGGTCATCATCCTGGGATCCCAGACTGCACCTGGCTTCATGTTCTGGACGGCCGTGGCATTGCGCAGGCACTGCTGGTACAGGAGGGAGGGGCCACGCGGCCACACCATGAACCCCCGCGGAGAGGTCAGCGGAGAGGTCAGAGGGTACTGGCGGTAGGTGGTTGCCACGGAGACGTTGGAGGAGATGAGCTCCATGTTGCTGGGGCTGGCAGCGTACTTCAGGTCCACACAGCTGGGCGACAGGAAGCGACAGAGGTCCTTGTTGTTGTGGTGAGGCTCCTCCGGGGCTGTCTTGTAGGACTTGTACTCTGCAGCATGGCGGACCAGACTGTTGGGGAAGAGCAGAGAGGCTGTGGCAGCCTGAGGGGGTTCTAGCATCTCTCTCTCCTTGTACTCTCTCTCCAGCATGATCCTCTCCAGCTCTTTGTCAGCAAACGCTCTCCTCTTCCTCATCCTGTCGCTGAGGGGGGGCGGGAGAGGGGGGCTGACCCCCAGGTACGGGTCACCCTGCACCGGACGGTACCCTGCGAGGAGACAGAACAACTGAGGTTAGATGACATAGAGATAATAATATAATAATATATAATAATAATAATAATAATAATAATAATAATAATAATAATAATATTAATATTAATAATAATAATAATAATAATAATAATAATAATAATAATAATAATATAATATATTCTAGTAAACTGCTAAAAGTAAACTTGATCGGTTTTGTATAACTGTTCATTATATTGATGTTAACTGTTTGTTAAGAAGAAAAGTAATTGCATGCAAATTATTGCAGGTTTACGGTGTGGTTAGGCCTATAGGATAGATATTTTTTTTATCTACTTTTATGGATGTATCAATCAGATTATGTTAAATAAAGCAGGTTAGCTATCAATGCGATTAGGGTGAATAAAGCAGTTTAGATATCAATGAGATTAGGTTAAATAAAGCAGTTTAGATATCAATGAGATTAGGTTAAATAAAGCATGTTCAATTCAATGAGATTATGTTAAATAAAGCAGGTTAGATATCAGTCAGATTAGGTTAAATAAAGCCGGTTAGATATCAGACAAATTACGTTAAATAAAGCAGGTTAGGTATCACTCAGATAAGGTTAGATAAAGCAGGTTATATATAAATGAGATTAGGTTAAATAAAGCAGGTTAGATATCAGACAGATTAGGTTAAATAAAGCTGGTTAGATATCAGTCAGATTAGGTTAAATATAGCCGGTTAGGTGTCAATGAGATTAGGTTAAATAAAGCAGGTTAGATATCAATCAGATTAGATATCAATGAGATTAGGTTAAACAAAGCAGGTTAGATATCAATGAAATTAGGTTAAATAAAGCAGGTTAGATATCAGTCAGATTAATTTACATAAAGCAGGTTAGATATCAGTCAGATTAGGTTGAATAAAGCAGGTTAGATATCAGACAGATTTGGTAAAATAAAGCAGGTTAGATATCAGTCAGATTAGATATAAACGAGTTTACAGTAAATAAAGAAGATAAGATATCAGTCAGATTAGATATCAGTCAGATTAATTTACATAAAGCAGGTTAGATATCAGTCAGATTAGGTTAAATAAAGCAGGTTATATATCATTGAGATTAGGTAAAAATAAGCAGGTTAGATATCAATCAGATTAGGTTAAATAAAGCAGGTTAGATATCAATTAGATTAGGTTAAATAAAGCAATGTATATATCAGACAGATTAGGTTAAATAAAGCAGGTTAGATTTCAGACAGATTAGGTTAAATAAAGCAGGGTCAGTATCAATCAGATTAGGTTAAATTAAGCAGGTTAGAAACCAGACAGATTAGGTTCAATAAATCAGGTTAGGTATCAGTCAGATTAGGTTCAATAAAGCAGGTTAGATATCAGTCAAATTTGATATAAGTGAGACTAGGTTAAATAAAGCAGGTTAGATATCAGACAGATTAGGTTAAATTAAGCAGGTGGATATCAATGAGATTAGGTTCAATAAAGCAGGTTAGATATCAATGAGATTAGGTTCAATAAAGCAGGTTAGATATCAGACAGTTTAGGTTAAATAAAGCAGGTTAGATATCAGTCAGATTAGGTTAAATAAAGCAGGTTAGATATCAGTCAGATTAGGTTAAATTAAGCAGGTTAGATATCAGACAGATTAGGTTAAATTAAGCAGGTTAGATATCATTCAGATTAGGTTAAATAAAACAGGTTAGATATCATTCAGATTAGGTTAAATAAAGCAGGTTAGATATCAGTCAGATTAGGTTAATAAAGCAGGTTAGATATCAGTCAGATTAGGTTAAATAAAGCAGGTTAGATATCAGACAGATTAGGTTAAATAAAACACGTTAGATATCATTCAGATTAGGTTAAATAAAGCAGGTTAGATATCATTCAGATTAGGTTAAATAAAGCAGGTTAGATATCAGTCAGATTAGGTTAAATAAAACAGGTTAGATATCATTCAGATTAGGTTAAATAAAGCAGGTTAGATATCAGTAAGATTAGGTTAAAAAAAGCAAATTAGATATCAATCAGATTAGGTTAAATAAATCAGGTTAGATATCAGACAGATTAGGTTAAATTAAGCAGGTTAGATATCAATGAGATTTGGTTAAATAAAGCTGGTTAGATATCAATGAGATTAGGTTCAATAAAGCAGGATAAATATCAGACAGATTAGGTTCAATAAAGCAGGTTAGATATCAATGTTATTATGTTAAATAAAGCAGGTTTGGTATCAGTCAGATTTGGTTAAATAAATTACGTTAAAATATAGAAAGTATTGAATATAAGCTCAATTATTTATGTATCGTCCTTTTCCACTTTAAAAGCATTTCACAAAACATCTAAAATTGTATTTTACCTGCTTAGTTCTATCTGTACCTATAAAATAAAGACATTGTAACAAGTCTGAATGAGAGCGAGAGAGAGAATGAACACCAGTTCATTCAGTAAAACCATTACTAGAAAACACGACAAAGTAGTCTCCTGTCTCCTGCCTTACAAAATAACATAATTGCATAGGATAGGATAGAATTGTATATTATGAAATAGAATAGGAAATGATAGAATAGAATAGACTACAATAGAACTGTGTTACCTTCCAGAATGCTCTTAGCCAGCATCGTTGATGGTCTGATGTTTCTCTGGTAGATAGATCTTCTCTCCGCTGGAATCTGCTTCCCACAAATTCCCTTTTTATCCTGATAAAATTACAGAACAAAAAAAGTAATAATTAATCGTGTATTATATGTGCAAAATAATAACTACGTGCATTATTATGCGTTCGATACCAGTCCCAAGGTTTAGAAAATATTAGATAAGTGATAGCAAGAGGCTACTTATAATATAAATATTTGTATTAATGTATTATTTAGATTAAGTTGAGTTCATCATTCTAGCCTGTTACTTTGTTTGGTGGGGAAATAAATAAAATAACTCTACTAAACTAAAACGAAACGTTTAAAAATATAGTCTGTGTTAGACTTCGCTGTCCTGATCATGTCAATGCAAAAGATCCAAACAGGACATTATTTCAAATTAGGCCCTTTTTACAATGTAAAAATGACATATGTTTGTAGTCAATGAAGACAGTTGGAATACATTTGAAATTAAAATGATTTTAAGATACAGTTTTGGCAACATTGTTCCCAAAAAGTTGCTTGTGAAACCAACGAGTTTTACACCCACTCGAATGATTTAAAATAATAATAGTAAAAATAAAAAAACACACACCCACACACCTTAATTAAATAACATAATTTATTAGAATCCACACACACCTCTGTAGCTTGTTGTCTCCGCAGTGCCACCTGAGCCGCCATGACCCGCTGTCTCTCCACCACCAGCAGACAGTTGGCACACTGGCAGTCCCTCCAGCGGCAGAACCGTTTATGCCCCTTCAGACAAGACACCACGCCGTGGTTCCTGCAGCGGGCACACTTCGGCGTCCGGCTTAGCTTCCGCTGTTCACCGGACCCGGGGCTGGTGGTGCCCGGCTTGTCATCTATCTTGGCCCCCGGCTCGTGGTCTCCTGCGCAGGGCAGAGAGGAGCTGTAGTCCGGCTGGTCCTGGTCGTCGCATTCGGTCTCCAGACTCTCCACATCGATCTCAAACTCTGCACCGGAGATATCCGTCATCATGTCTGCTGTCTGTCTCCCGGTGCCTCGTGGCTACGGTCCTCTCTCCAAGCTTCTGGCTCACGCGACGGTTGCTTCACTACAGTCAATACAGTCTGAAATAAAACAAAATATATCTGTAATTAAAAGCAGTACGGAATTGTGTTCCAGATTGTGCGCCCTGGGATTGACAGTTGAATAAATGTCCAATAAACAGAGAAATAATAACAGCATATCTATGAAGTGTGAAAAACGAGTAACATAAATGGGTAAACCATTTAGACTTACCTCAATGCAGACAGGCTCCTCCAGAAAATATTCAAAGTTCCTTCCAACATCCACTCCTTACTGCAGTTTGTCACTAGTCAGTGCGCTCTGAACTGATGAACTTGTCGCACTGACAGACACCGCTGATAATCTGCTTAATTGTTGCTCAATGTACCACGGAACAGAGAGAGATGTCCCAACGACAAATACAGACGTTGTTCTGACGTGGTCTGTCACTCTGGTCCACTCCAAGGTTTTCTTCCAGGCTCGAGCCGGAGCACCATCCCTATGAAGAATTTGGGTGCGAGTGGGATTCCATCGTGATTGGCTCGTTTTCAACCCCTCGACCCTATTGGCTGTTCACGACGTTCTCTTTCTTGATGGAATTGCTGTAATGGCGTGGAGTTACAATCTAAACAGAACGAGGAAATGATTCCTCAACACATTGGAGAGCAGAGAGAGAGATAGCTTATATAGAGGGCTTGGTGGTGGCCTCATGCGTAATGACAGCCTGTAGCCCAGGCCTTATATTCAATTTAAGAACTTGAAGCTCTTATCAATTCATGCAGTGTATTAGCGTTGTCTGACATAACAAAGGTTTCCATCCAATTGGCGCCAGATTTTCATGCGAATATAAAAAAAAAAAAGGCATACAAATATCCATCAAATTGACTTGTTGTGGATAAAATGATGTGCGTGAGGTAGTGCACATACAAATTACTTTTGTAGTTAAATTCCCCTGAACCGAATAGAACATACAAGTTAAATGGGTTCATTTTCAACTCTACTAGACAACAGCTACTTATGTGCGGGTACGCTACATAATTAGATTATTATGGACAAAAGAGCAAGATTATTTGTATTTGTCAAGCTCATCACCGTGCATTTTCTTCACCCTGTGAAGTTCATCATAACTTATTTAATATGTAACCTAATAGCCTAAACCGCATGCTTTCCCGAGTCGTAGTGGGAGGACCACACAACATACTATCATCAAGTGACTCCCAAGTTTATTTTAAAATGATGGTTATTATATCAATGTTTGCCCATTAAAGCGTTTCCACGCCATTTGTTGCATCGTTAATTTTACTGACACAAAAACCTTGTCTAACATATTTGGTTTTGTCTACATTTGGGAAGTTTACCGACAGATGGCTGTTTCCATCAGGCCTCATGTACTTTACCAGCAGAAAAGGCTTGGATGGAAACCTGGTTAGTTAAAATAAAACTTATATAGATGTTTTTAGCATTTGATTAATTTGTTTTAATGGTCCTACTGTCGGTTGGAAAGATCCCAACTAGGCCCTATTCAATTCTCAATTATTCAACAGCATTTAGGCTTTGTTACAATGACCGTTACGTCATTTAGCAGACGCTCTTATACAGAGCGATTTACATGAGCAATTAAGATTAAGTCCCTTGCTCAAGGGCACATCGACAGACTTTTCACCTAGTCGGTTCCGGGATACAGCCTACAGTGTGTCCAGCTGTTAGCTGGTTTACATCTGTAATATGCATGCATTTATTCCTATTTGTTGGTTGTTTTTTTTTTATGTTTGGGCCTCTAATAATGTTATTCAAATTTGCTCGTAAAGACAAAAACGGCTTTTCATTTATATTGACATTTCGAGTACAACATAGGATATTAAGAATTTCCAGGAGTAAAAAAAAAAAGTACATTTGTTTTAAAATAATACTCCGAATAATTCTAAATAATAGTCCTATTAAAATCAGATGCAAAATATGCCTAAAATAACTATAGGGCTAGGCCTGTATGACAAAAGGAGCCTACAAAATGAAATACATTTGTCAAAATGATCAAAATACTTTCAGACTTTACCAATGCCTACATTGGCTTTGTTATGACTATTGTAGTGAATAAATACCTTACCGCTGTGGAATAATGAGTGCTTACAAACGGGCATATTTTTACCTGGTGTTGCACGGTTGACTATTCTAGTTTACTTTGTATTTCATCATATAGGGCTTTAGATATTATACAAAAGGCCTGCTAAGTAGGTGGTTGTTACCTTACCTATCACCTCCCTACGGTTTCGACCCTGTCAATGTGAGCAGCTGGAGTTAGTGAGACAAAGTGACAGAGTACAGATTGGCCTGATTAGAAAATGGACACAACAAACGCGTCTGTGAAAACACGGTGTCAGCATGCGGGACTAGAGAACACAAAACACAACTAAGTCTCACTGCCTGCCTGCCCCACCCGACAGACCTTGGGGTTATAGTATGATAGACACGCAGCGAAATGAGAACAAATCAAAACAATGTCACCCTACAGATTCATGGCTGGTGTTTCAATGGAAATTGCGACTTAAATGTGACATCCTATAGGAATGTATACGGGTTAGCCCCATGAGAACCATTAGGTTAGGGATCTGTTGGGGATGCTGTAAAGTGACACCGAACAAAAGGAACAAAGTTGACCGCGGGAGAAACCAGGGGAGAGGGGGCTCATTTGGAGATCGATTTTACGCGTGTTTCAGACGCTTCTGTTGTAGACCAATACATTTGACTAATTGTGATTTTATGTTTAGGGACCATATAAAAAGTTGTTGAAGCTGTTTCCTTCAATATGGTGCCTCCATGAATACTAAAATTCAAGGAAACAAACATGTTGAATTGGTCATTAAAATAGGGTGGACAAAGTTTTAATCTTTTACTGCAATGGGCTAAATCAGGGTCACACAGAGTGTTTATTGGTAGTCTTAAACAAATGTACTTTGAAACAAAGGTATACACCTCACACACATGGTTATGGGCTTAAAAAAAGAAGACACCTGTACGATGTCAGATATAGAGTTGAAATGTATTCAATTTTGAGTTTGCATCCCAATATTAAACTTCATAAGACTGAAATAGAACAAAACCGTTTGACATAGAAACACCAGATTTTCGGCAGTTGAAAATAAATGTATATTAATTATGAAAAATATGAATAACATTCCAGCCATGAGGCCATAAAGGGCGATTTGGTCATTTGACTGCAGGAAAGAGCTACATAGGCCTAGGCCTGTTTAGGGGTCCACAGTAGCCTATAAGGCCATATGTGAGACACTTGTATTTGATCAATCATCCCCGCAATGAGGGTCCTTTGAAAAAGATTAGGCTTTTGTACATAAAGGTCTAGATCAGAACCTATACGCAATTGCATTTAAAAAGCATATTCCTTTTGTGCGTTGCCTAAAATGGTGCAAAATAATTAAACAACAGAAACATGATGACGAAATAATCTTTGGCAACTGGAAGACAGTTCATTTTCTTATAGATGAACTAAAGATTAACATTTTCTTCAGGTTCTAGCATTTTTCCTTGGTTAGTCCTATATACGTTATAGGCTGCACTACAATAAAAAAACATGCACTTTTAGGCCTATGTATAATACATGATCTGATTAATACAAAATTGGTAGATTAGGCTTAAATAATTTATCTGAAAGTGCAGATGGGAAATATTAGTTGGACTTTTTTTTTTATGAAAAAAAAACACAAATTGAGCCCCGTGTAGCTCAGTTGGCAGAGCATGGCGCTTGCAACGCCAGGGTTGTGGGTTTGATTCCCACGGGGAGCCAGTATAAACAAATAAACAAATAAAAATGTATTCACTCACTAACTGTAAATCGCTCTGGATAAGAGCGTCTGCTAAATGACTAAAATGTAAAAATGTAAATGTAAAATACTAAATGTATTTTGATGTCATATATTACAAATTAGGAGTGTGTTTTGGGAAATGGGTAACATTCGGCCTACATGAGAACTGAGAAGAAGAATTGGATATGAAGCGACCATGGCCTATAGCCTACTAAATTCCAATGTAACCTTTAAGCAGCCAGAGAGTGTTTTGACTGCGGTTTGTAACTTAACTTGTTGTCCAGTTTTTCCATTGTTGAGACCTGCCGTACCCAGAGCATGCACACAGGCCTCCCTTCCAACATGTGGTGAAGCCGTCAGTGGGCTATGCCGTGCCGGCTATGCAGGTGCAGCTTGCCACTCTCTCCTCTTCTCTAATTTATTATCGGGGTTATGACCGCCTCTACCTTAGCGCTGCCCAGGGTGCCATTTCCCCGGCAGGAATGCTTTGATGTAGCCGGTCACAGTGTCTTCCAAACAGATTAGATGACCCAATATGAGCACCGGGTGTCTTAACAGAGGTCCGATCTATGTAACCTCTTCGCTCCCAAAAGGAAATATACTGTCTTCGGGTTTTCTCTATTAGTTCAAATAAGACACATTGTATTCATGGCCTTGGTTCCGACTCTTGAAGTGGTGAGTTCATTTTTCAGATCAGAGATCTTCATTGGGAAATCAAGCTGGCATTCCACTTCATGTGTGTTGGTAGACCTCATAGAATTAGACATGTTTCATAGAATTCTGTGAATTATATTTCTATGATCTGAATGAAACCAGGGTTCCAAGAAGGGCCTGACTATATCCCCGTTTATACATGGTTCTAACTTGCATTCTTTGTCCTGATCTTGTCCACATTCTGATTGTGTCCACATTTTCAGACAAGTGTAGATGAATAAAATACACATTGTATTTCTGGTTGTGATCAGATCTTCCTGATCTCCTCCAGAGGTAGTCACTGTGTCTGGATATCTGGACAGAGAAACATTTCAATCAGTATTCCACCTTCTAAAATCATTGACAGGTGGCACAATTAACTGATTACATAAAATGTGTCTTACAATAAATATATATTATTTTGATAGAATAGATGTGGGCACAGTCAGAATGTAGACTAGATCAGGACAAAGGACCCATGTTAGCACCAGGTATAAACGGGGCTTCCGGCAGATTTAGCTGTACATCATCAAGGACATTTGGACAATTCTACAAACCAATAAGAAAACCTCAGTTCCCATAATATGAAAATATATACAGTTGCGGACAGATATATTGGCACCCTAGCACTTTTTAAAAATAATTTCCTATTTGTTCTAAAATGGGTTGAAATTGAAAAACACTTTTGGTCTCTACAACTTATTGGATTTTCAACATGGCAGAACACATTTTTGTTAACTTAAGTTTACAATTTTAATTGAGAAAATAAAGACAAATGGCATGGACAAAATTATTGTCACCCCAGAGCTAGTACTGGGTAATGATTGTCACCCCAGAGATAGTATTTGGTAATGATTGTCACCCCAGAGCTGGTACTGGGTAATGATTGTCACCCCAGAGCTGGTACTGGGTAATGATTGTCACCCCAGAGCTGGTACTTGGGTAATGATTGTCCCCCAGGAGCTGGTACTGGGTAATGATTGTCCACCCCAGAGCTGGTACTGGGTAATGGATTGTCACCCCCGAGCTGGTAACTGGATGTAATGATTGTCCCCCCGAGCTGGTACTGGGTAATGATTGTCCCCCCGAGCTGGTAATGGTAATGATTGTACCCGACTAGTACATGGTAATGTTGTCCCCCAGAGCTAGTACTGGGTAATGATTGTCACCCCAGAGTGGTACTTTGGTAATGATTGTCCCCCCAGAGCTGGTACTGGGTAATGATTGTCCCCCAGAGCTAGTACTGGGTAATGATTGTCACCCCAGAGCTGGTACTGGGTGATGATTGTCATCCCAGAGCTGGTACTTGGTAATGATTGTCCCCCCCCAGAGCTTGTACTGGGTAATGATTGTCCCCCCAGAGCTAGTGCTGGGTAATGATTGTCACCCCAGAGCTAGTACTGGGTAATGATTGTCACCCCAGAGCTGGTACTGGGTAATGATTGTCCCCCCAGAGCTGGTACTGGGTAATGATTGTCACCCCAGAGCTGGTACTGGGTAATGATTGTCACCCCCAGAGCTGGTACTGGGTAATGATTGTCACCCCAGAGCTGGTACTGGGTAATGATTGTCACCCCAGAGCTGGTACTGGGTAATGATTGTCCCCCCCAGAGCTAGTACTGGGTAATGATTGTCACCCCAGAGCTGGTACTGGGTAATGATTGTCCCCCCCAGAGCTAGTACTGGGTAATGATTGTCACCCCAGAGCTGGTACTGGGTAATGATTGTCACCCCAGAGCTGGTAATTGGTAATGATTGTCCCCCCCAGAGCTGGTACTGGGTAATGATTGTCCCCCCCAGAGCTAGTACTGGGTAATGGTTGTCACCCCAGAGCTGGTACTGGGTAATGATTGTCACCCCAGAGCTGGTACTGGGTAATGATTGTCACCCCAGAGCTGGTACTGGGTAATGATTGTCCCCCCAGAGCTGGTACTTGGTAATTATTGTCCCCCCAGAGCTAGTGCTGGGTAATGATTGTCCCCCCAGAGCTGGTACTGGGTAATGATTGTCCCCCCAGAGCTGGTACTGGGTAATGATTGTCCCCCCAGAGCTAGTACTTGGTAATGATTGTCAACCCAGAGCTGGTACTGGGTAATGATTGTCACCCCAGAGCTAGTACTTGGTAATGATTGTCACCCCAGAGCTGGTACTGGGTAATGATTGTCCCCCCAGAGCTGGTACTGGGTAATGATTGTCACCCCAGAGCTGGTACTGGGTAATGATTGTCAACCCAGAGCTGGTACTGGGTAATGATTGTCCCCCCAGAGCTAGTACTGGGTAATGATTGTCAACCCAGAGCTGGTACTGGGTAATGATTGTCAACCCAGAGCTGGTACTGGGTAATGATTGTCCCCCCAGAGCTGGTACTGGGTAATGATTGTCAACCCAGAGCTGTACTGGGTAATGATTGTCCCCCCAGAGCTAGTACTGGGTAATGATTGTCCCCCCAGAGCTGGTACTGGGTAATGATTGTCCCCCCAGAGCTGGTACTGGGTAATGATTGTCACCCCAGAGCTGGTACTGGGTAATGATTGTCACCCCAGAGCTAGTACTGGGTAATGATTGTCCCCCCAGAGCTGGTACTGGGTAATGATTGTCCACCCCAGAGCTGGTACTGGGTAATGATTGTCCCTCCCAGAGCTGGTACTGGGTAATGATTGTCACCCCAGAGCTGATACTGGGTAATGATGTCCCCCCAGAGCTGGTACTGGGTAATGATTGTCACCCCAGAGCTGGTACTGGGTAATGATTGTCACCCCAGAGCTGGTACTGGGTAATGATTGTCACCCCAGAGCTGGTACTGGGTAATGATTGTCAACCCAGAGCTGGTACTGGGTAATCATTGTCCCCCCCAGAGCTGGTACTGGGTAATGATTGTCACCCCAGAGCTGGTACTGGGTAATGATTGTCCCCCCCAGAGCTGGTACTGGGTAATGATTGTCACCCCAGAGCTGGTACTGGGTAATGATTGTCAACCCAGAGCTAGTACTGGGTAATGATTGTCAACCCAGAGCTGGTACTGGGTAATGATTGTCCCCCCAGAGCTGGTACTGGGTAATGATTGTCAACCCAGAGCTGGTACTGGGTAATGATTGTCCCTCCCAGAGCTAGTACTGGGTAATGATTGTCCCCCCAGAGCTGGTACTGGGTAATGATTGTCCACCCCAGAGCTGGTACTGGGTAACGATTGTCCCCCCCAGAGCTGGTACTGGGTAATGATTGTCACCCCAGAGCTGGTACTGGGTAATGATTGTCAACCCAGAGCTGGTACTGGGTAATGATTGTCCCCCCAGAGCTGGTACTTGGTAATTATTGTCCCCCCAGAGCTAGTACTGGGTAATGATTGTCCCCCCAGAGCTGGTACTGGGTAATGATTGTCCCCCCAGAGCTGGTACTGGGTAATGTTTCTTCCCCTAGAGCTAGTACTTGGTAATGATTGTCACCCCAGAGCTGGTATTGGGTAATGATTGTCACCCCAGAGATGGTACTGGGTAATGATTGTCACCCCAGAGCTGGTACTGGGTAATGATTGTCACCCCAGAGCGGGTACTGGGTAATGATTGTCACCCCAGAGCTAGTATTTGGTTGCAGAGCCTTTGGCCAAGATAACTGCTGAGAAATGCTTCTTGTAGCCATCAATAGAGTACCACAGTATGAGTCATAATACCCATAAAACTTAGCAGTCAAACAGGGAAATGGTTCCAATCGTTTTTCCAGCATTCATTTTTCCCATAGGGGATTTTATAAACACTTAAAATAAGGGCTGTGTTTTGTGTAGACTTACTTACCCTGGCATGACGTTTTGATAACAGTGTGAATCTCTCTAGGGCAAAGTGACTTTAAAAAAATGAAATATTAATGTAGCTATCATAAAGAACTACAAATTAACTATCTAATCTTAGCTAAATGTAGTAGTGTATAAATTGGCTAAATTTCTTTAAATTGGCACAATCCCTGTTAGCAAAGGTTTCAGCTAGAGATGACGTGCAGGAGCTTGCTGGGATTTGTAGTTTTGCACAATGTCTACTTTGATGCTAATTAGCATGTTTGAATCTGAGAGTAAATAGAAAGGGAAAGGAGGATATCGAGTCAGTTGTACAACTGAATGCATTCAATTGAAATGTGTCTTCTGCATTTAACCAAACCCCTCTGAATCAGAGAGGTGCGAGGGACTACTTAATCAACCAGGGGAACAGTGGGTTAACTGCCTTAATCAACCAGGGGAACAGTGGGTTAACTACCTTAATCAACCAGGGGAACAGTGGGTTAACTGCCTTAATCAACCAGGGGAACAGTGGGTTAACTGCCTTAATCAACCAGGGGAACAGTGGGTTAACTGCCTTAATCAACCAGGGGAACAGTGGGTTAACTGCCTTAATCAACCAGGGGAACAGTGGGTTAACTGCCTTAATCAACCAGGGGAACAGTGGGTGAAGGGGAACAGTGGGTTAACTGCCTTAATCAACCAGGGGAACAGTGGGTGAAGGGGAACAGTGGGTTAACTGCCTTAATCAGGGAGCCTATTATATTTGTCCGAGAGAGATTTACATTGTAGGCCTCATGCAGTAAACAGTAACATGATCGGGATAGACAGAGCCCTGTTACGTTAATTAGCTCTGCTAAACATTAAAAACTAACCAGACATCATTTGTCTCCATATGATGTGGGCCCTAAACTATCATGCACTTACATAAACACACACACACACCATGCACACACACACCATGCACACACACACACCATGCACACACACCGTGCACACACACACCATGCACACACACACCATGCACACACACACACCATGCACACACACACCATGCACACACACACCATGCACACACACACACCAAGCACACACACACACTAAAGGCTTGTTGACTTAGTGGAAGGCAATCAAATGTTTTGCGGTCCAAGTAAGAACCAGAGACCTATTTACAGGGTGGCCTATATGGCTCTGGTCCAATCAGAGTCCTATTTACAGGGTGGCCTATATGGCTCTGGTCCAATCAGAGTCCTATTTACAGGGTGGCCTATATGGCTCTGGTCCAATCAGAGTCCTATTTACAGGGTGGCCTATATGGCTCTGGTCCAATCAGAGCCCTATTTACAGGGTGGCCTATATAGCTCTGGTCCAATCAGAGCCCTATTTACAGGGTGGCCTATATAGCTGTGGTCCAATCAGAGCCCTATTTACAGGGTGGCCTATGTGGCTCTGGTCCAATCAGAGACCTATTTACAGGGTGGCCTCTATGGCTCTGGTCCAATCAGAGCCCTATTCACAGGGTGGCCTATATGGCTCTTGTCCAATCAGAGTCCTATTTACAGGGTGGCCTATATGGCTCTGGTCCAATCAGAGTCCTATTTACAGGATTGTTATATGGCTCTGGTCCAATCAGATACCTATTTACAGGTTGGCCTATATGGCTCTGGTCCAATCAGAGACCTATTTACAGGGTGGCCTATATGGCTCTGGTCCAATCAGAGACCTATTTACAGGGTGGCCTATATGGCTCTGGTCCAATCAGAGCCCTATTTACAGGGTGGCCTATATAGCTCTGGTCCAATCAGAGTCCTATTTACAGGGTGGCCTATATGGCTCTGGTCCAATCAGAGCCCTATTTACAGGATGGCCTGTATGGCTCTGGTCCAATTAGAGTCCTATTTACAGGGTGGCCTATATGGCTCTGGTCCAATCAGAGCCCTATTTACAGGGTGACCTATATGGCTTTGGTCCAATCAGAGTCATATTTACAGGGTGGCCTATATGGCTCTGGTCCAATCAGAGACCTATTTCCAGGGTGGCCTATATGGCTCTGGTCCAATCAGAGCCCTATTTACAGAGTGGCCTATATAGCTCTAGTCCAATCAGAGCCCTATTTACAGGGTGGCCTATATGGCTCTGGTCCAATCAGAGACCTATTTACAGGATGGCCTATAAGGCTCTGGTCCAATCAGAGACCTGTTTACAGGGTGGCCTATATGGCTCTAGTCCAATCAGAGCCCTATTTACAGGGTGGCCTGTATGGCTCTGGTCCAATCAGAGCCCTATTTACAGGGTGGCCTATATGGCTCTAGTCCAATCAGAGACCTATTTACAGGGTGGCCTATATGTCTCTGGTCCAATCAGAGCCCTATTTACAGGGTGGCCTATATTGCTCTGGTCCAATCAGAGCCCTATTTACAGGGTGGCCTATATTTCTCTGGTCCAATCAGAGCCCTAATTACAGGGTAGCCTATATGTCTCTGGTCCAATCAGAGCCCTATTTACAGGGTGGCCTATATAGCTCTGGTCCAATCAGATCCCTATTCACAGGGTGGCCTATATGTCTCTGGTCCAATCAGAGTCCTATTTACAGGGTGGCCTATATGGCTCTGGTCCAATCAGAGCCCTATTTACAGGGTGGCCTATATAGCTCTGGTCCAATCAGAGTCCTATTTACAGTGTGGCCTATATGGCTCTGGTCTAAGTCAGAGTCCTATTTACAGGGTGGCCTATATGGCTCTGGTCCAATCAGAGCCCTATTTACAGGGTGGCCTATATGGCTCTGGTCCAATCAGAGTCCTATTTACAGGGTGGCCTATATGGCTCTGGTCAGAGCAAGAGCCCTATTTACTAGTTGGCCTATATGGTTCTGGTCCAATTTAGAGTCCTATTTACAGGGTGGCCTATATGGCTTTGGTCCAATCAGAGACCTATTTACAGGATGGCCAATATGGCTCTGGTCTAAGTCAGAGCCCTATTTACAGGGTGTCCTATATGGCTTTGGTCCAATCAGAGTCCTATTTACAGGGTGTCCTATATGGCTTTGGTCCAATCAGAGTCCTATTTACAGGGTGGCCTATATGGCTCTGGTCCAAGTGAGAGCCCTATTTACAGGGTGGCCTATATGGCTCTGGTCCAATCAGAGACCTATTTACAGGGTGGCCTATATGGCTCTGGTCCAATCAGAGACCTATTTACAGGGTGGCCTATATGGCTCTGGTCCAATCAGAGTCCTATTTACAGGGTGGCCTTAATAGCTCTGGTCCAATCAGAGTCCTATTTACAGGGTGGCCTTAATAGCTCTGGTCCAATCAGAGCCCGATTTACAGGATGGCCTATATGGCTTTGGTCCAATCAGAGTCCTATTTACAGGGTGGCCTTCATGACCCTGGTCTAAGTCAGAGCCCTATTTACAGGGTGGCCTATATAGCTCTGGTCCAATCAGAGTCCTATTCACAGGGTGGCCTATATGGCTCTGGTCCAATCAGAGCCCCATTTACAGGGTGGCCTATATGGCTCTGGTCCATATCTGAGTCCTATTTACAGGGTGGCCTATATGGCTCTGGTCTACGGCAGAGTCCTATATACAGGGTGGCCTATATGGCTCTGGTCTAAGTGAGAGCCCTATTTACAGGGTGGCCTATATACGGCTCTGATCCAATTTAGAGTCCTATTTACAGGGTTGCCTATATAGCTCTTGGACGAGTCAGAGCCATATTTACAGGGTGGCCTTCATTGCTCTGGTCTAAGTCAGAAACCTATTTACAGGGTGGCCTATATGGCTCTGGTCTAAGTGAGAGCCCTATTTACAGGGTGGCCTATACGGCTCTGGTCCAATTTAGAGTCCTATTTACAGGGTGACCTATATGCTCTGGTCAGAGCAAGAACCCCATTTACAGGGTGGCCTATATGGCTCTGGTCCAATCAGAGCCCTATTTACAGGGTGGCCTATATGGCTCTGGTCCAATCAGAGTCCTATTTACAGGGTGGCCTATATGGCTCTGGTCAGAGCAAGAGCCCTATTTACAAGTTGGCCTATATGGTTCTGGTCCAATTTAGAGTCCTATTTACAGGGTGGGCTATATGGCTTTGGTCCAATCAGAGACCTATTTACAGGATGGCCAATATGGCTCTGGTCTAAGTCAGATCCCTATTTACAGGGTGTCCTATATGGCTTTGGTCCAATCAGAGTCCTATTTACAGGGTGTCCTATATGGCTTTGGTCCAATCAGAGTCCTATTTACAGGGTGGCCTATATGGCTCTGGTCCAAGTGAGAGCCCTATTTACAGGGTGGCCTATATGGCTCTGGTCCAATCAGAGACCTATTTACAGGGTGGCCTATATGGCTCTGGTCCAATCAGAGTCCTATTTACAGGGTGGCCTTAATAGCTCTGGTCCAATCAGAGTCCTATTTACAGGGTGGCCTTAATAGCTCTGGTCCAATCAGAGCCCGATTTACAGGATGGCCTATATGGCTTTGGTCCAATCAGAGTCCTATTTACAGGGTGGCCTTCATGACCCTGGTCTAAGTCAGAGCCCTATTTACAGGGTGGCCTATATAGCTCTGGTCCAATCAGAGTCCTATTCACAGGGTGGCCTATATGGCTCTGGTCCAATCAGAGCCCCATTTACAGGGTGGCCTATATGGCTCTGGTCCATATCTGAGTCCTATTTACAGGGTGGCCTATATGGCTCTGGTCTACGGCAGAGTCCTATATACAGGGTGGCCTATATGGCTCTGGTCTAAGTGAGAGCCCTATTTACAGGGTGGCCTATATGGCTCTGGTCTAAGTGAGAGCCCTATTTACAGGGTGGCCTATATGGCTCTGGTCAGAGCAAGAACCCCATTTACAGGGTGTCCTATATGGCTCTGGTCCAATCAGAGTCCTATTTACAGGGTGACCTATATTGCTCTGGTCTAAGTCAGAGCCCGATGTACAGGGTGGTGTATATTTTATAAATCTGGTCTAAGTCAGAGCCCTGTTTACAGATTGGCCTATATGGCTCTGGTCCAATCAGAGTCCTATTTACAGGATGGCCAATATGGCTCTGGTCTAAATCAGAGCCCGATTTACAGGGTGGTGTATATTTTATAAATCTGGTCCAATCAGAGACCTATTTACAGGGTGGCCTATGTGGCTCTGGTCCAAGTGAGAGACCTATTTACAGGGTGGCCTATATGGCTCTGGTCTAAGTCAGAGTCCTATTTACAGGGTGGCCTATATGGCTTTGGTCCAATCAGAGTCCTATTTACAGGATGGCCAATATGGCTCTGGTCTAAGTCAGAGCCCTATTTACAGGGTGTCCTATATAGCTCTGGTCCAATCAGAGTCCTATTTACAGGGTGGCCTATATGGCTCTGGTCCAATCAGAGTCCTATTTACAGGGTGGCCTTAATAGCTCTGGTCCAATCAGAGTCCTATTTACAGGGTGGCCTATATGGCTCTGGTCTAAGTCAGAGTCCTATTTACAGGGTGTCCTATATGGCTTTGGTCCAATTTAGAGTCCTATTTACAGGGTGGCCTATATGGCTCTGGTCCAATCAGAGTTCTATTTACAGGGTGGCCTATATGGCTCTGGTCCAATCAGAGTTCTATTTACAGGGTGGCCTATATGGCTCTGGTCCAATCAGAGTTCTATTTACAGGGTGGCCTATATGGCTTTTGTCCAATTTAGAGTCCTATTTACAGGGTGGCCTTCATGACCCTGGTCTAAGTCAGAGCCTTATTAGAGGGTGGCCTATGTGGCTCTGGTCCAATCAGAGCCCCATTTACAGGGTGGCCTATATGGCTCTGGTCTAAATCAGAGCCCGATTTACAGGGTGGTGTATATTTTATAAATCTGGTCCAATCAGAGACCTATTTACAGGGTGGCCTATGTGGCTCTGGTCCAAGTGAGAGACCTATTTACAGGGTGGCCTATATGGCTCTGGTCTAAGTCAGAGTCCTATTTACAGGGTGGCCTATATGGCTTTGGTCCAATCAGAGTCCTATTTACAGGATGGCCAATATGGCTCTGGTCTAAGTCAGAGCCCTATTTACAGGGTGTCCTATATAGCTCTGGTCCAATCAGAGTCCTATTTACAGGGTGGCCTATATGGCTCTGGTCCAATCAGAGTCCTATTTACAGGGTGGCCTTAATAGCTCTGGTCCAATCAGAGTCCTATTTACAGGGTGGCCTATATGGCTCTGGTCTAAGTCAGAGTCCTATTTACAGGGTGTCCTATATGGCTTTGGTCCAATTTAGAGTCCTATTTACAGGGTGGCCTATATGGCTCTGGTCCAATCAGAGTTCTATTTACAGGGTGGCCTATATGGCTCTGGTCCAATCAGAGTTCTATTTACAGGGTGGCCTATATGGCTCTGGTCCAATCAGAGTTCTATTTACAGGGTGGCCTATATGGCTTTTGTCCAATTTAGAGTCCTATTTACAGGGTGGCCTTCATGACCCTGGTCTAAGTCAGAGCCTTATTAGAGGGTGGCCTATGTGGCTCTGGTCCAATCAGAGCCCCATTTACAGGGTGGCCTATATGGCTCTGGTCTAAGTCAGAGTCCTATTTACAGGGTGGAGTATTTGGCTTTGGTCCATATCTGAGTCCTATTTACAGGGTGGCCTATATGGCTCTGGTCTAAGTCAGAGCCCTATTTACAGGGTGGCCTATATGGCTCTGGTCTAAGTCAGAGCCCTATTTACAGGGTGGCCTATATACGGCTCTGATCCAATTTAGAGTCCTATTTACAGGGTGGCCTATATAGCTCTTGTACGAGTCAGAGCCATATTTACAGGGTGGCCTTCATTGCTCTGGTCTAAGTCAGAAACCTATTTACAGGGTGGTGTATATTTTATAAATCTGGTCTAAGTCAGAGTCCTATTTACAGGGTGGCCTATTTGGCTTTGGTCCATATCTGAGTCCTATTTACAGGGTGGCCTATATGGCTCTGGTCTAAGTGAGAGCCCTATTTACAGGGTGGCCTATACGGCTCTGGTCCAATTTAGAGTCCTATTTACAGGGTGACCTATATGCTCTGGTCAGAGCAAGAACCCCATTTACAGGGTGTCCTATATGGCTCTGGTCCAATCAGAGTCCTATTTACAGGGTGACCTATATTGCTCTGGTTTAAGTCAGAGCCCGATTTACAGGGTGGTGTATATTTTATAAATCTGGTCTAAGTCAGAGCCCTGTTTACAGATTGGCCTATATGGCTCTGGTCTAAGTCAGAGCCCTATTTACAGGGTGGCCTATATGGCTCTGGTCTAAATCAGAGCCCTATTTACAGGGTGGCCTATATGGCTCTGGTCTAAGTCAGAGCCCTATTTACAGGGTGGCCTATATGGCTCTGGTCTAAATCAGAGCCCGATTTACAGGGTGGTGTATATTTTATAAATCTGGTCTAAGTCAGAGCCCTATTTACAGGGTGGCCTATATGGCTCTGGTCTAAATCAGAGTCCTGTTTACAGGGTGGCCTATATGGCTCTGGTCTAAATCAGAGTCCTGTTTACAGGGTGGCCTATATGGCTCTGGTCTAAATCAGAGTCCTGTTTACAGGGTGGCCTATATGGCTCTGGTCTAAATCAGAGTCCTGTTTACAGGGTGGCCTATATGGCTCTGGTCTAAATCAGAGTCCTGTTTACAGGGTGGCCTATATGGCTCTGGTCTAAATCAGAGTCCTGTTTACAGGGTGGCCTATATGGCTCTGGTCTAAATCAGAGTCCTGTTTACAGGGTGGCCTATATGGCTCTGGTCTAAATCAGAGTCCTGTTTACAGGGTGGCCTATATGGCTCTGGTCTAAATCAGAGTCCTGTTTACAGGGTGGCCTATATGGCTCTGGTCTAAATCAAGTCCTGTTTACAGGGTGGCCTATATGGCTCTGGTCTAAATCAGAGTCCTGTTTACAGGGTGGCCTATATGGCTCTGGTCTTAATCAGAGCCCTATTTACAAGGTGGCCTAAATGGTTCTGGTCTACGTCAGAACCCTATTTACAGGGTGGCCTACAGTTGGGGAAAAAAGTATTTAGTCAGCCACCAATTGTGCAAGATCTCCCACTTAAAAAGATGAGAGAGGCCTGTAATTTTCATCATAGGTACACGTCAACTATGACAGACAAATTGAGGGGAAAAAATCCAGAAAATCACATTGTAGGATTTTTAATGAATTTATTTGCAAATTATGGTGGAAAATAAGTATTTGGTCACCTACAAACAAGCAAGATTTCTGGCTCTCACAGACCTGTAACTTCTTCTTTAAGAGGCTCCTCTGTCCTCCACTCGTTACCTGTATTAATGGCACCTGTTTGAACTTGTTTTCAGTATAAAAGACACCTGTCCACAACCTCAAACAGTCACACTCCAAACTCCACTATGGCCAAGACCAAACAGCTGTCAAAGGACGCCAGAAACAAAATTGTAGACCTGCACCAGGCTGGGAAGACTGAATCTGCAATAGGTAAGCAGCTTGGTTTGAAGAAATCAACTGTGGGAGCAATTATTAGGAAATGGAAGACATACAAGACCACTGATAATCTCCCTCGATCTGGGGCTCCACGCAAGATCTCACCCCGTGGGGTCAAAATGATCACAAGGACGGTGAGCAAAAATCCCAGAACCACACGGGGGGACCTAGTGAATGACCTGCAGAGAGCTGGGACCAAAGTAACACAGCCTACCATCAGTAACACACTACGCCGCCAGGGACTCAAATCCTGCAGTGCCAGACGTGTCCCCCTGCTTAAGCCAGTACATGTCCAGGCCCGTCTGAAGTTTGCTAGAGTGCATTTGGATGATCCAGAAAGGATTGGGAGAATGTCATATGGTCAGATGAAACCAAAATAGAACTTTTTGGTAAAAACTCAACTCGTCGTGTTTAGAGGACAAAGAATGCTGAGTTGCATCCAAAGAACACCATACCTACTGTGAAGCATGGGGGTGGAAACATCATGCTTTAGGGCTGTTTTTCTGCAAAGGGACCAGGACGACTGATCCGTGTAAAGGAAAGAATGAACGGGGCCATGTATCGTGAGATTTTGAGTGAAAACCTCCTTCCATCAGCAAGGGCATTGAAGATGAAACGTGGCTGGGTCTTTCAGCATGACAATGATCCCAAACACACCGCCCGGGCAACGAAGGAGTGGCTTCGTAAGAAGCATTTCAAGGTCCTGGAGTGGCCTAGCCAGTCTCCAGATCTCAACCCCATAGAAAATCTTTGGAGGGAGTTGAAAGTCTGTGTTGCCCAGCAACATCCCCAAAACATCACTGCTCTAGAGGAGATCTGCATGGAGGAATGGGCCAAAATACCAGCAACAGTGTGTGAAAACCTTGTGAAGACTTACAGAAAACGTTTGACCTGTGTCATTGCCAACAAAGGGTATATAACAAATTAACAAAGAAACTTTTGTTATTGACCAAATACTTATTTTCCACCATAATTTGCAAATAAATTCATTACAAATCCTACAATGTGATTTTCATGAAAAAATATTCTCATTTTGTCTGTCATAGTTGACGTGTACCTATGATGAAAATGACAGGCCTCTCTCATCTTTTTAAGTGGGAGAACTTGCACAATTGGTGGCTGACTAAATACTTTTTCCCCCCACTGTATATGGCTCTGGTCCAATTTAGAGTCCTATTTACAGAGTGGCCTACAAGTCCCTGGTCTAAGTCAGAACCCTATTTACAGGGTGGCCTATATGGCTCTGGTCTAAGTCAGAACCCTATTTACAGGGTGGCCTAAATGGCTCTGGTCTAAGTCAGAACCCTATTTACAGGGTGGCCTATATGGCTCTGGTCTAAGTCAGAGTCCTATTTACAGGGTGGCCTACATGGCTCTGGTCCAATCTGAGTCCTATTTACAGGGTGGCCTATATGGCTCTGGTCTAAGTCAGAACCCTATTTACAGGGTGGCCTATATGGCTCTGGTCTAAGTCAGAGTCCTATTTACAGGGTGGCCTATTTGGCTTTGGTCCAATCAGAGTCCTATTTACAGGGTGGCCTATATGGCTCTGGTCTAAGTCAGAGTCCTATTTACAAGGTGGCCTATATGGCTCTGGTCTAAGTCAGAGTCCTATTTACAGGGTGGCCTATTTGGCTTTGGTCCAATCAGAGTCCTATTTACAGGGTGGCCTATATGGCTCTGGTCTAAGTCAGAGTCCTATTTACAGGGTGGCCTACAAGTCCCAGGTCTAAGGAAGGGTACCAAAAAATCTCTGCAGCATTGACAGTCCCCAAGAACACAATGGCCTCCATCATTCTTAAATGGAAGAAGTTTGGAAGTACCAAGACTCTTCTTAGAGCTGGCCCCCCAGCCAAACTGTGCAATCGGGGGAGAAGGGCCTTGGTCAGGGAGGTGACCCAGAACCCAATGGTCACTCTTACAAAGCTCCAGAGTTCCTTTGGGGAGGTGGGAGAATCTTCCAGAAGGAAAACCATCTCTGCAGCACTCCAATCAGGCCTTAATGTGGCAGGGACTGGGAGACTAGTCAGGATCGAGGGAAAGATGAACGGAGCAAAGTACAGAGATCCTTGATGAAAACCTGCTCCAGAACGCTCAGGACCTCAGACTGGGGCAAAGGTTCACCTTCCAACAGGACAACGACGTCTCTGAATGTCCTTGAGTGGCCCAGCCAGAGCCCGGACTTGAACCCGATCGAACATCTCTGGAGAGACGTGAAAATAGCTGTGCAGTGACGCTCCCCATCCAACCTGACAGAGCTTTAGAGGATCCGCAAAGAAGAATGGGAGAAACTCCCCAAAACCTGGTGTGCCAAGCTTGTATCGTCAAGCTTGAGGCTGTAATCGCTGCCAAAGGTGCTTCAACAAAGTACTGTGAAAAAGGGTCTGAATACTTATGTAAATATTTCAGTTGTTATTTTATACTTTTGCAAAGAGTTCTAAAAACCAGCTTCAGAATAAGGCTTAATACTTTCCGAATGCACTATAAATGTGGTTTTAGTAGCAGGATTAAATTTAGGCTATTATAAATGTGTTGTTTTAGAAGCAGGGTTAAATATAGCCTATTATAATTGTGTTTTAGTAGCAGACTTAACTATAACCTATTATAAATGTGGTTGTAGTAGCAGGGTTAAGTTTAGACTATTATAAATGTTGATTTAATTGCAAGGTTAACTACATCCTATTATAAATGTGTTGTTTTAGTTGCAGGGTTAACTACATCCTATTATAAATGTGTTCTTTTAGTAGCGGGGCTAAATATAGCCTGTTATAAATGTGTTGTTTAAGAATCGGGCATAAACGTAACCTATTATACATTTATTGTTTTAGTAGCATCGTTAATTACAGTCTATTACACATTTGCTGTTTAAGTATCAGGGTCAAATATAGGCTATAGGCTTCTATAAATGTTTTCCTGTAGTAGCAGGGCTAAATATAGCCAATTATATAAATCTGTTGTTTAGAAGTGGGCAGTGTTAAATATAGCCTATTATTAAATGTGGTTTTAGTAGCAGTGTTAAATATAGCCTATTATAAATGTGTTGTTTTAGTAGCGTGGCTAAATATAGTATACTATAATTGTATTGTTTTAATAGCAGGGTTAACTATATTCTAATATAAACGTGTTGTTTTATTAGCGTGGCTAAATATAGCCTATTATAAATGTGTTGTTTTAGTCGCAGGCTTAAATAAATTATATTACCCTCTGTATGTAGCCTCATTATTACCTGGACTAACCTGTACCCACGCACATTGCCTCGGTACCGGTACCCCCTGTATATAGCCTCATTATTGTTATTTTATTGTGTTACTTTTTATTATTTTTTACTTTAGTTTAATTGGTAAATATTTTCTTAACTCTTTCTTGAACTACATTGTTGTTTAAGGGCTTGTAAATAAGCATTTCAAGGGAAGGTCTACACCTGTTGTATTCAGCGCATGTGACAAATAAAGTTTGATTGTATTTGACTATTATAAATGTGTTATTTAAGTAGGAGGGCTAAATATAGCCTATTATAAATGTGTTGTTTTAGTAGCAGGGCTAACTAAAGCTTATTACAAATGTGGCTTTAGTAGCAGGGTTAAATATAGCCTATTAGAAATGTGTTGTTTTAGTAGCAGGGTTAAATAAAGGCTATTATAAATGTGTTGTTTTAGTAGCAGGGTTAATATAGCCTATTTAAATGTGTTGTTTTAGTACAGAGGTTAAATATAGCCCATTATAAATTGTGTTGTTTTAGTACGCAGGGGTTAAATATAGGCTATTATAAATGTGTTGTTTTAGTATCATGGTTAACTATAGACTATTATAAATGTGTTGTTTTAGTAGCAGGGTTAAATATAGGCTATTATAAATGTGTTGTTTTAGTAGCAGGGTTAAATATAGGCTATTTATAAATGTGTTGTTTTAGTAGCAGGGTTACTATAGCCCATTATAAATGTGTTGTTTTAGTAGGCAGGGTTAAATATAGGCTATTATAAAATGTGTTGTTTTTAGTAGCAAGGTTAAATATAGCCTATTAGAAAATGTGTTGTTTTAGTTAGCAGGTTAAATATAGGCTATTATAAATGTGTTGTTTTAGTAGCAGGGTTAAATATAGGCTATTATAAATGTGTTGTTTTAGTAGCAGGGTTAAATATAGCCTATTATTACATGTGGTTTTAGTAGCAGTGTTAAATATAGTATACTATAATTGTATTGTTTTAATAGCAGGGTAACTATATTCTAATATAACGTGTTGTTTTATTAGCGTGGCTAAATATAGCCATTATAATGTGTTGTTTTAGTCGCAGCTTAAATAAATATATTACCCTCTGTATGTAGCCTCATTATTACCTGGACTAACCTGTAACCCCGCACATGCCTCGGTACCGGTACCGTACCACCTGTATATAGCCTCAATTATTGTTATTTTATTGTGTTACTTTTTATATTATTTTTACTTTTAGTTTATTTGGTAAATATTTTCTTAACTCTTTCTTGAACTACATTGTTGTTTAAGGGCTTGTAAATAAGCATTTCAAGGGAAGGTCTACACCTGTTGTATTCAGCGCATGTGACAAATAAAGTTTGATTGTATTTGACTATTATAAATGTGTTATTTAAGTAGGAGGGCTAATATGTAGCTGTGGTCCTCTGTAGCTCAGCTGGTAGAGCACGGCGCTTTGTAACGCCAAGGTAGTGGGTTCGATCCCCCGGGACCACCCATACACAAAATGTATGCACGCATGACTGTAAGTCGCTTTGGATAAAAGCGTCTGCTAAATGGCATATTATTATTATTATTATAATATAGCCTTTATAAATGTGTTGTTTTAAGTAGCAGGGGCTAACTAAAGCTTATTACAAATGTGGCTTAGTAGCAGGGTTAAATATAGCCTATTAGAAATGTGTTGTTTTAGTAGCAGGGTTAAATATAGGCTATTATAAATGTGTTGTTTTAGTAGCAGGGTTAAATATAGGCTATTATAAATGTGTTGTTTTAGTAGCAGGGTTAAATATAGCCTATTATTAAATGTGGTTTTAGTAGCAGTGTTAAATATATGTTTTAGTATCATGGTTAACTACAGCCTATTATAAATGTGTTGTTTTAGTATCATGGTTACTATAGCCTATTATAAATGTGTTGTTTAGTATCATGGTTACCTATAGCCTATTATAAATGTGTTGTTTAGGTATCATGTGTTAACTATAGCCTATTATAAATGTGTTGTTTTAGTATCATGGTTAACTATAAGCCTATTATAAATGTGTTTGTTTTTAGTAGCAGGGTTAAATGAGGATATTATAAATATGTTGTTTTTAGTAGCAGGGGTTAAATGTAGCCCTATTATAAATGTGTTCTTTTAGTAGCATAGATAAATATAGCCCATTATAAATGTGTTGTTTAAGTAGCAGGGTTAAATTTAGGCTTTTATAAAGTTTTTTTAGGTAGCAGGGTTAAATATAGCCTATTATAAATGTGTTGTTTTAGTCGCAGGGCTAAATATAGCCTATTATAAATGTGTTGTTTTAGTCCGCAGGGCTAAAGATAGCCTATTATAAAATGTGTTGTTTTAGTACCAGGGTTAATTTAGGCTATTAGAATGTGTTGTTTTAGTAGCAGGGTTAAATATAGGCTATTATAAATGTGTTTGTTTTAGTAGCAGGGTTAAATATAGCCTATTAGAAATGTGTTGTTTT
Source organism: Coregonus sp. 'balchen' (assembly GCA_902810595.1). Lineage (NCBI taxonomy): Eukaryota > Metazoa > Chordata > Actinopteri > Salmoniformes > Salmonidae > Coregonus > Coregonus sp. 'balchen'. The sequence goes on along the minus strand of LR778278.1, from coordinate 15,481,254 downwards.
TAGTAGCAGCAGGGTTAAATATAGGCTATTAGAAATGTGTTGTTTTGAGTAGCAGGGTTAATATAGGCTATTATAAATGTGTTGTTTTAGTAGCAGGGTTAAATATAGCCTATTAGAAATGTGTTGTTTTAGTAGCAGGGTTAAATATAGGCTATTAGAAATGTGTTGTTTTAGTAGCAGGGTTAAATATAGGCTATTATAAATGTGTTGTTTTAGTAGCAGGGTTAAATATAGCCTATTAGAAATGTGTTGTTTTAGTAGCAGGGTTAAATATAGGCTATTATAAATGTGTTGTTTTAGTAGCAGGGTTAATATAGCCCATTATAATGTGTTGTTTTTCGTAGCAGGGTTAAATATAGGCTATTATAAATGTGGTTTTAGTAGCAGGGTTAATATAGCCTATTAGAAATGTGTTTGTTTTAGTAGCAGGTTAAATATAGGCTATTATAAATGTGTTGTTTTAGTAGCAGGGTTAACATATAGGCCTATTATAAATGTGTTGTTTTAGTAGCAGGGTTAAATATAGGCTATTATAAATGTGTTGTTTTAGTAGCAGGGTTAAATATAGGCTATTATAAATGTGTTGTTTTAGTAGCAGGGTTAAATATAGCCCATTATAAATGTGTTGTTTTAGTAGCAGGGTTAAATATAGGCTATTATAAATGTGTTGTTTTAGTATCATGGTTAACTATAGACTATTATAAATGTGTTGTTTTAGTATCATGGTTAACTATAGCCTATTATAAATGTGTTGTTTTAGTATCATGGTTAACTATAGCCTATTATAATGTGTTGTTTTAGTATCATGGTTAACTATAGCCTATTATAAATGTGTTGTTTTAGTATCATGGTTAACTATAGCCTATTATAAATGTGTTGTTTTAGTATCATGGTTAACTATAGCCTATTATAAATGTGTTGTTTTAGTAGCAGGGTTAAATGAAGGATATTATAAATATGTTGTTTTAGTAGCAGGGTTAAATGTAGCCTATTATAAATGTGTTCTTTTAGTAGCATAGATAAATATAGCCCATTATTAATGTGTTGTTTAAGTAGCAGGGTTAAATTTAGGCTTTTATAAAGGTTTTTTAGGTAGCAGGGTTAAATATAGCCTATTATAAATGTGTTGTTTTAGTCGCAGGGCTAAATATAGCCTATTATAATGTGTTGTTTTAGTCGCAGGGCTAAATATAGCCTATTATAAATGTGTTGTTTTAGTAGCAGGGTTAAATTTAGGCTATTAGAAATGTGTTGTTTTAGTAGCAGGGTTAAATATAGCCCATTATAAATGTGTTGTTTTAGTAGCATGGTTAAATATAGCCTATTATAAATGTGTTGTTTTAGTAGCAGGGCTAAATATAGCTTATTATAAATGTGTTGTTTTAGTAGCGGGGCTAAATATAGCCCATTATAAATGTGTTGTTTTAGTAGCAGGGTTAAATATAGCCTATTATAAATGTGTTGTTTTAGTAGCAGGGTTAAATATAGGCTATTGTAAATGTGTTGTTTTAGTAGCAGGGTGAAATATAGGCTATTATAAATGTGTTGTTTTAGTAGCAGGGTTAAATATAGCCCATTATAAATGTGTTGTTTTAGTAGCAGGGTTAAATATAGGCTATTATAAATGTGTGGTTTTAGTAGCAGGGTTAAATATAGCCTATTAGAAATGTGTTGTTTTAGTAGCAGGGTTAAATATAGGCTATTATAAATGTGTTGTTTTAGTAGCAGGGTTAAATATAGCCTATTATAAATGTGTTGTTTTAGTAGCAGGGTTAAATATAGGCTATTGTAAATGTGTTGTTTTAGTAGCAGGGTTAAATATAGGCTATTATAAATGTGTTGTTTTAGTAGCAGGGTTAAATATATCCTATTATAAATATGTTGTTTTAGTACAGGGTTCATATAAGGCTATTGTAAATGTGTTTTTTTAGTAGCAGGGTGAAATATAGGCTATTATAAATGTGTTGTTTTTAGTAGCAGGGGTTAAATTTTACCCCATTATAAATGTGTTGTTTTAGTAGTCAGGGTTAAAAAAGGCTATTAAAAATGTGTGGTTTTAGTAGCGGGGTTAAATATAGCCTATTAGAAATGTGTTTTTAGTAGCAGGTTAAATATAGGCTATTATAAATGTTGTTTTAGTACAGGTTAATATAGGCTATTATAAATGTGTTTGTTTTAGTACAGGTTAAATATACCCCATTATAAATGTGTTGTTTTAGTAGCAGGGTTAAATATAGGCTATTATAAATGTGTGGTTTAGTATCAGGTTTAAAATATAGCTATTATAAATGTGTTGTTTTAGTAGCAGGGTTAATAAAAGGCTATTATAAATGTGTTTTTTTAGTAGCGGGGTTTAAATATAGGCTATTATAAATGTGTTTTTTTTAAGTAGCGGGGTTAAATATATCATTATAAATTGTTGTTTTAGTAGCAGGGTTAAATAGCTATTATAAATGTGTTGTTTTAGTAGCAGGTTAAAAATAGGCTATTATTAATGTGTTGTTTTAGTGCAGGGTTAATTAGGCTTTTTATAAATGTGTTTTTTAGTAGCAGGGTTAAATATAGGCTATTAAAAAATGTGTTGTTTTTAGTAGCGGGGTAAATATAGCTATTTAAATGTGTTGTTTTAGTAGCAAGGTTAAATATAGCCCATTATAAATGTGTTGTTTTAGTAGCAGGGTTAAATATAGGCTATTAAATGTGGGGCTTTTGTAAAGGGTTTAATATAGCATTATAAATGTGTTGTTTTTAGTAGCAGGTTAAATATAGGCTATTATAATGTTGTTGTTTTAGTACAGGGTTAAATATAGCTATTTAAAAGTGTTTTTTTAGTAGCAGGGTTAATATAGCCCATTGTAAATGTGTTTTTTAGTAGCAGGGTTAAATATGGGCTATTATAAAATGTGTTTTTTTTAGGAGCAGGGTTAAATATAGCCTATTTAAAGGGTTTTTTTTAGTAGCAGGGTAAATATAGCTATATAATGTTTTTGTTTTAGTAGCAGGGTTAAATATAGCCTATTATAAAATGTGGTTTTAGTAGTGGGGCTAAATATAGCCTATTATAAATGTAAATAAATACAATAAATGTGTTGTTTAGGTACAAGGGCTAACTATATCCTATTAAAAATGTGGCTTATTAGCAGGGTTCAATTTAGGCTATTACAAAGGTGTTTTTAGTAGCTGGGTTAATTTTAGGCTATTATAAAGGTTGTTTTAGTATCAGGGTAAACATAGGCTATTATAAATGTGTTGTTTTAGTAGCAGGGTTAAATATAGGCTATTGTAAATGTGTTGTTTTAGTAGCAGGGTTAAATATAGGCTATTATAAATGTGTTGTTTTAGTAGCAGGGTTAAATATAGCCTATTATAAATATGTTGTTTTAGTAGCAGGGTTAAATATAGGCTATTGTAAATGTGTTGTTTTAGTAGCAGGGTGAAATATAGGCTATTATAAATGTGTTGTTTTAGTAGCAGGGTTAAATATAGCCCATTATAAATGTGTTGTTTTAGTAGCAGGGTTAAATATAGGCTATTATAAATGTGTGGTTTTAGTAGCAGGGTTAAATATAGGCCTATTATAAATGTGTTGTTTTAGTAGCAGGGTTAAATATAGGCTATTATAAATGTGTTGTTTTAGTAGCAGGGTTAAATATAGGCTATTATAAATGTGTTGTTTTAGTAGCAGGGTTAAATATAGGCTATTATAAATGTGTGGTTTTAGTAGCAGGGTTAAATATAGGCTATTATAAATGTGTTGTTTTAGTAGCAGGGTTAAATATAGGCTATTATAAATGTGTTGTTTTTTAGTAGCAGGGTTAAATATAGGCTATTATTAATGTGTTGTTTTAGTAGCAGGGTTAAATATATGGCTATTATAAATGTGTTGTTTTTAGTAGCAGGGTTTAAATATATGCTATTATAAATGTGTTGTTTTTAGTAGCAGGGTTTAAATATAGGCTATTATAAATGTGTTGTTTTAGTAGCAGGGTTAAATATAGGCTATTATAAATGTGTTGTTTTTGTAGCAGGTTAAATATAGGCTATTATAATGTGTTGTTTAAGTAGCAGGGTTTAAATATAGGCTATTATCAAATGTGTTGGTGTTAGTAGCAGGGTTAAATATAGCCCCATTATAAAATGTGTTGTTTTAGTAGCAGGTGTTCAACTATAGCCCATTATAAAGGTATGGTTAGAGGGGTAAAATAGGCTATTATTAAATGTGGCTTTTGTAACAGGGTTAAACTATAGGGCTATTATAAATTGTGGTTGTTTTTAGTAGCAGGGTTAAATATAGGCTATTATAACATGGTGTTGTTTTAGTAGCCAGGGTTGAAAATAGAGGCTATTATAACAAGTGTTGTTTGTAGTTATCAGGGTTAAATATAGCCCATTGTAAAGGTGGTGGTTTTAGTAGCAGGGTTAAAATAGGCTATTATAAAATGTGTTGTTTTAGTAGCCAGGAGTTTAAATATAGCCTATTATAAATGTGGTTTTAGTAGCAGGGTTAAATATAGGCTATGATAAATGTGTTGTTTTAGTAGCAGGGTTAAATATAGCCTATTATAAATGTGGTTTTAGTAGTGGGGCTAAATATAGCCTATTATAAATGTAAATAAATAAATAAATGTGTTGTTTAGGTACAAGGGCTAACTATATCCTATTAAAAATGTGGCTTATTAGCAGGGTTCAATTTAGGCTATTACAAAGGTGTTTTTAGTAGCTGGGTTAATTTTAGGCTATTATAAAGGTTGTTTAAGTATCAGGGTAAACATAGGCTATTATAAATGTGTAGTTTTAGTCGCAGGGTTAAATATAGCCCAATTTTTTTTTATTGTTTTAGTAGCGGGTCGAAATATATCTTATTATCAAATGTTTTGTTTTAGTAGCAGGGTTAAATATAGCCTACTAAAAATCTGTAGTTTTAGACGCAGGGTTAAATATAGCCTAATATAATATATATTTTTAGTAGAGTGGTTACATATAGCCTATTAAAAAAGTGTTGTATTAAAAATGTGTTGTATTAATAACGTGGCTAAATATATCCTATTACGTATGTGTTGTTTTAGTATCATGGTTAACTATAGCCTTTTATAAATGTGTTGTTTTAGTATCATGGTTAACTATAGCCTATTATAAATGTGTTGTTTTAGTATCATGGTTAACTATAGCCTATTATAAATGTGTTGTTTTAGTATCATGGTTAACTATAGCCTATTATAAATGTGTTGTTTTAGTATCATGGTTAACTATAGCCTATTATAAATGTGTTGTTTTAGTATCATGGTTAACTATAGCCTATTATAAATGTGTTGTTTTAGTATCATGGTTAACTATAGCCTATTATAAATGTGTTGTTTTAGTATCATGGTTAACTATAGCCTATTATAAATGTGTTGTTTTAGTATCATGGTTAACTATAGCCTATTATAAATGTGTTGTTTTAGTATCATGGTTAACTATAGCCTATTATAAATGTGTTGTTTTAGTAGCAGGGTTAAATGAAGGATATTATAAATATGTTGTTTTAGTAGCAGGGTTAAATGTAGCCTATTATAAATGTGTTGTTTTAGTAGCATAGATAAATATAGCCCATTATAAATGTGTTGTTTAAGTAGCAGGGTTAAATTTAGGCTTTTATAAAGGTTTTTTAGGTAGCAGGGTTAAATATAGGCTATTATAAATGTGTGTTTTTTAGCAGCAGGGTTAAATATAGCCCATTATAAATGTGTTGTTTTAGTAGCAGGGTTAAATTTAGGCTATTAGAAATGTGTTGTTTTAGTAGCAGGGTTAAATATAGCCCATTATAAATGTGTTGTTTTAGTAGCAGGGTTAAATATAGCCTATTATAAATGTGTTGTTTTAGTAGCAGGTTTAAATATAGCCTATTATAAATGTGTTGTTTTAGTAGCGGGGCTAAATATAGCCCATTATAAATGTGTTGTTTTAGTAGCAGGGTTAAATATAGCCTATTATAAATGTGTTGTTTTAGTAGCAGGGTTAAATATAGGCTATTATAAATGTGTTGTTTTAGTAGCAGGGTTAAATATAGCCCATTATAAATGTGTTGTTTTAGTAGCAGGGTTAAATATAGCCTATTATAAATGTGTTGTTTTAGTAGCAGGGCTAAATATAGCCTATTATAAATGTGTTGTTTTAGTAGCGGGGCTAAATATAGCCCATTATAAATGTGTTGTTTTAGTAGCAGGTTAAATATAGCCTATTAAAAATGTGTTGTTTTAGTAGCAGGGTTAATATAGGCTATTATAATGTTTTGTTTTAGTAGCGGTTAATATAGCCCATTATAAATTGTTTGTTTTAGTACAGGTTAAATATAGGCTATTAAATGTGTTGTTTTATTTACGGGGTTAAATAGGCTATTATAAATGTGTTGTTTTAGTAGCAGGGTTAATTTAGGCTATTAAAATGTGTTGTTTTAGTAGCGGGTTAAATATAGGCTTTAAAATGTGTTGTTTTAGTAGCAGGTTAAATATAGCCTATTAAAAATGTTTGTTTTAAGTAGCAGGTTTAAATATAGGCTATTATAATGGTTTTTTTTTAGTAGCAGGGTTAAATATAGGCTATTATAAATGTGTTGTTTTAGTAGCAGGGTTAAATATAGGCTATTATAAATGTGTTGTTTTAGTAGCAGGGTTAAATATAGCCCATTATAAATGTGTTGTTTTAGTAGCAGGGTTAAATATAGCCCATTATAAATGTGTTGTTTTAGTAGCAAGGGTAAATATAGCCCATTATTGTCGACTTCTGCCGAGGCTGCCTCCTTGCTCGGGCAGGTTTCAGCGTTCGGCGTCACCTGCTTACTAGCTACTGCCGATCCATTTATCATCACTCCATTTGTCTTGTCTTCAATCACAAACATCTGGTCCTTATTCCCTCATTAGTCATGGTATAAGTGTTCCCTCTGCTTCCTTGTCTGTGTGGGTGATTGTTTATTGTGGAGGTTAGTGAAGCTCGGTGGAGTATTTCCCGTGTGCCTTGTATTTTCCAGTGCGCCTGTTTTGTGCCCTGGAGTTGTGTTTGACGCATTTCTGCATAAACCTGTATTTTGCGGATGAAAGCCTGTTATTCTGTCATTTACCCTCCTGTGCCTGACTCCTTCATCACCACCTCATCACAGAATCACCCACCCGCTATGGAGTCAGCGGGAGAGACGCACATGCCTGGAGTCGTGGAACGGGTCCAGGAGCATTCAACTATGCTAGCCAGCTTGGGTGAAGCGATGGGTCGGGTTCTTCATGTCGTCCAACGCCTGGAGAGGAGAGAGCCCGATCCGTCGAGACCAGCTGGTCAACCGGATCCTGCCACCTACACCTCAGCACCCGGAGGGATCCAGATATCCCGACCACGGGAGTTCGACGGGACAGCGGCGCTGTGCCAAGGATTCCTCCTCCAATTGAAGCTCTACTTCTCCAGCATCCGGCCGGTTCCATCGGAGCGGGAGAAGGTGTCCGCCCTAGTCTCCTGCCTCTCGGGGAAAGCCCTGGAGTGGGCCAACGCGGTGTGGAACGAAGGAGGAGCCGCGTTGGAGAACTACGGGGAGTTCGCTCGCCTCTTCCGGGCGGTCTTCGATCACCCGCCCGAGGGTCGAGAGGTGGGCGAGCGGCTGATCCACCTGAGGCAGGGGACGAGGACTGCGCAGGACTTCGCATTGGAGTTTCAAACTCTGGCAGCTGGGTCCGGGTGGAACGAGCAGGCCCTGATCGACCAGTTCCGGTGCCATCTGCGGGAGGACGTCCGACGGGAGCTAGCCTGCCGTGACACCATGTTGTCCTTCTCGCAACTGGTGGACATGGCCATTCGTTTGGACAACCTGCTGGCAACCAGAGGACGTCCTGGAGGAGGTCTGCCCATTTCCATCCCGGCCGACTCAGATCCAGAACCGATGGAGATGGGTGGAACCGCTAGCGGAGAGAGCGGAGGACGACAGTGCCACACTGGTGGTGCGAAGGGACATTTCACCACACGTTGTCGTCAACGCTCTTCTGGGTTTGGTGGCGGCAGGCAGGGCACTCTCGCATCACCCCAGGTATCAAACACCCACACTCGTTCAGAGCCCTCTGCTGCGCACTGTAAAATACTCGTCTCCTTTCCTGAGCACATGGTAGTTCCCCAGTGTAAGGCGCTAGTCGATTCAGGTGCAGCTGGGAATTTATGGACAGGGCATTCGCACACCGTATAGGCATTCCATTGATTGCCCTATCCATTCCACACCCCATCAGAGCACTTGATAGTCGACCATTAGGGTCCGGGTTGGTTAAGGAAGTTACTGCACCAGTCACCATGATTACACAGGAGACTATTGTGAGCAGGTTACTTTTTCCATTATTGAGTCTCCTGCTTTCCCTGTGATATTAGGTATCCCTTGGCTAGCACTCCACAACCTCACCTTCTCATGGCCAAAGAGGGTTCTCACGGGGTGGTCGTGAGAGTGTCAGGGTGTCTAGGTGTTTCCGTTGGTGCGACCACGGTGGAAAGTCCAGACAGTACCTCCACCGTGCGCATTCCCCCTGAATACCTCGATCTGGCGCAAGCGTTCTCTAAAACGCAGGCGACTAAATTACCACCTCATCGGGAGGGGCATTGCGCGATAAACCTCCGGGTAGACGCTGTACCTCCCAGGAGTCATATATACCCCCTGTCACAGGCTGAAACGGTGGCTATGGAAACATATGTCACCGAGTCCCTGCGCCAGGGGTATATACGTCTCTCCACTTCACCCGCCTCCTGGAGTTTCTTCTTTGTGAAGAAGAAGGACGGAGGTCTGCGCCCGTGCATTGATTATCGACCACTGAACAGGGAGACGATAATATTTAGTTATCCTCTCCCCCTCATTCCTTCAGTGATTGAATCAATGCATGGGGCGCGCTTCTTCACCAAATTAGATCTCAGGAGTGCGTACAACCTGGTGCGTGTCCGAGAGGGGGATGAGTGGAAGACAGCATTCAGCACAACCACGGGGCATTATGAATACCTGGTGATGCCCTATGGTTTGATGAATGCTCCCTCAGTTTTCCAGTCCTTTGTGAACGAGGTGTTTCGGGACATGCTTGGTCGCGGTGTAGTGGTCTACATCGATGGCATCCTGGTGTATTCCGCTACGCGCGCCGAGCATGTGTCCCTGGTTCCCATGGTGCTGGCCCGACTGTTGGAAAATGACCTTTATGCTAAGGCAGAGAAGTGTATGTTTTTCCAGCAGTCCATCTCCTTCCTTGGATACCGCATTTCCACCTCAGGTGTGGAGATGGAGGGTGATTGCATTTCAGCCGCGTGTAATTGGCCGACTCCAACCACGGTTAAGGAGGTGCAGAGCTTCCTTGGCTTTGCCAACTATTATCAGAGGTTTATCCGGGACTTTGGCAAGGTCGCAGCTCCCATTTCCTCCCTGTTGAAGGGTGGGCCGTCCCGGCTCCGCTGGTCTGCTGAGGCTGACCTGGCCTTCAGCAAACTACGGGGTCTGTTCACCTCAGCCCCAGTACTGGCCTACCCCGATTCATCACTACCGTTCGTAGTGGAGGTGGATGCGTCCGAGGTCAGGATAGGAGCTGTCCAGTCTCAACGCTCGGGTATGCCACCCTAGCTCCGCCCCTGTGCCTTCTTCTCGAAGAAGCTCAGCCCGGCGGAGCAGAACTATGACGTTGGTGAGCGGGAGCTGTTGGCTGTTGTCCGAGCCTTGACCGTGTGGAGGGGGCAAAACACCCTTTCCTCGTCTGGACGGACCACCGTAACCTGGAGTACATCCGGGCAGCGAGGAGGCTGAACCCTCGCCAGGCCAGGTGGGCCCTATTCTTCACCCGGTTTGATTTTACACTATCATACATTCCGGGTACGAAGAACGTGAAGGCAGATGCGCTGTCCCGGCTGTATGACACAGAGGAGAGTCCCAGAGACAACACTCCCATACTGCCGGCCTCCTGCATTGTGGCACCGGTAGTATGGGCAATGGACGCGGATATAGAGCAGGCGTTACGCACAGATCCATCTCCACCGCAGTGTCCAGCTGGGCTGCAGTACGTGCCTGCTCTTATCCGTGATCGTCCTTTCCACCTTCTGATAACCAGGTGGCGAATCGCATCTCTGCATGTCTGGCAGACATATCAGTATGGATGACGGATCACCACCTCAAGCTGAACCCTGGCAAGATGGAGCTGCTCTTCCTCCCGGGGAAGGACTGCCAATTCCATGATCTCGCCATCACGGTTGACAACTCCGTTGTGTCCTCCTCCCAGAGTGCGAAGAGCCTTGGCGTGACCCTGGACAACACCCTGTCGTTCTCCGCTAACATCAAGGCGGTGACCCGCTCCTGCAGGTTCATGCTCTACAACATTCGGAGAGTACGACCCTGCCTCACACAGGAAGCGGCACAGGTCCTAATCCAGGCACTTGTCATCTCCCGTCTGGATTACTGCAACTCGCTGTTGGCTGGCCTCCCTGCATGTGCCATTAAACCCCTACAACTCATCCAGAATGCCGCAGCCCGTCTGGTGTTCAACCTTCCCAAGTTCTCTCACGTCACCCCCCTCCTCCGCACACTCCACTGGCTTCCAGTTGAAGCTCGCATCCATGGTGCTTGCCTTTGGAGCAGCGAGGGGAACGGCACCTCTGTACCTTCGGGCTCTGATCAGTCCCTACACCCAAACGAGGGCATTGCGTTCATCCACCTCTGCCCTGCTGGCTCCCCTTCCTCTGCGGAAGCATAGTTCCCGCTCAGCCCAGTCAAAACTGTTCGCTGCTCTGGCACCCCAATGGTGGAACAAGCTCCCTCACGACGCCAGGACAGCGGAGTCACTCACCACCTTCCGGAGACATTTGAAACCCCACCTCTTTAAGGAATACCTGGGATAGGATAAAGCAATCCTTCTACCCCCCCCCCCCCCCCACACACACAGCGGAGTCGCTCACCACCTTCCGGAGACATTTGAAACCCCACCTCTTTAAGGAATACCTGGGATAGGATAAAGTAATCCTTCTACCCCCCCCCCCCCCCCCCCCCCCCCCCCCCAAAAAAAAATTGTAAAGTGGTTATCCCACTGGCTATAGGGTGAATGCATCAATTTGTGAGTCGCTCTGGACTAGAGCGTCTGCTAAATGACGTAAATGTGCCCTTGAGCAAGGCACTTAACCCTAATTGCTCCTGTAAGTCGCTCTGGATAAGAGCGTCTGCTAAATGACTTAAATGTAAATGTAAATGTAAATCTACTGGGCACACACGTCACCCTCCTCTGGTCACCCAGGTATCGGCCGTACAGTGCGCTGCCTGACCGGAAAATACTGGTGGCCTACCTTGGCTAAGGACGTGAGGGTGTATGTCTCCTCCTGCTCAGTGTGCGCCCAGAGTAAGGCACCTAGGCATCTCCCAGCTGGTAAGTTACAACCTTTACCAGTTCCACAACGACCATGGTCTCACCTAAGTGTTGATTTTCTAACTGATCTCCCAAGGTAACACCACCATCCTGGTCGTTGTGGACCTCTTTTCTAAAGCCTGTCGCCTCCTTCCTCTGCCCGGTCTCCCCACGGCTCTGCAAACTGCGGAGGCCCTGTTGACACACGTCTTCCGGCACTATGGGGTACCAGAGGATATAGTGTCTGACCGGGGTCCCCAGTTCACGTCCAAGGTCTGGAAGGTGTTCATGGAACGTCTGGGGGTCTCGGTCAGCCTGACCTCTGGGTTCCACCCCGAGAGTAATGGGCAGGTGGAACGGGTAAATCAGGACGTGGGGAGGTTCCTGCGGTCCTAATGCCAGGACCGGCCGGGGGAGTGGTCGGTGTTCTTGCCATGGGCAGAATATGCCCAGAACTCTCTCCGCCACTCCTCCACTAACCTAACACCTTTCCAGTGTATTCTAGGTTACCAACCGGTTCTGGCACCGTGGCACCAGAGCCAGACCGAGGCTCCTGCGGTGGATGACTTGTTTCGGTGCGCAGAGGAGACGTGGGATGCTGCCCATGTTCACCTCCAACGCTGTGCGTCGTCAGAAGGCCAACGCTGACCGCCACCGCAGTGAGGCCCCTGTCTTTGTACCAGGGGATTGGGTCTGGCTCTCGACCCGGAATCTGCCCCTCTGCCTGCCCTACCGGAATCTGAGCCCGCGGTTTGTGGGGCCGTTCAAAGTCCTGAGGAGAGTCAACGAGGTCACTTATAGGTTATTACTTCCCCCTGATTGCCGTATTAACCCCTCGTTTCATGTGTCTCTCCTCAGGCCGGTGGTAGCTGGTCCGCTCCAGGAGTCTGAGGTGCGGGAGGTCCCTCCACCTCCTCTGGACATCGAGGGGGCCCCGGTGTACTCTGTCCGTTCCATCCTGGATTCGAGGCGTTGGGTGGGGGGCCTTCAGTACCTCGTGGAGTGGGAGGGGTACGGTCCGGAGGAACGGTGCTGGGTCCCGGTGAGGGATATCCTCGATCCCTCCATGTTGAGGGATTTCCACCGTCGCCATCCGGCTCGCCCTGCTCCGCATCCTCCTGGCCGTCCCCAAGGGGGGGGGGGGGGGGGGGGGGGTACTGTCACGACTTCCGCCGAGGCTGCCTCCCCTCCTTGTTCGGGCAGGTTTCGGCATTCAGCGTCACCGGCTTACTAGCTACTGCCGATCCATTTATCATCACTCCATTTGTCTTGTCTTCAATCACACACACCTGGTCCTTATTCCCTCATTAGTCATGGTATAAGTGTTCCCTCTGCTTCCTTGTCTGTGTGGGTGATTGTTTATTGTGGAGGTTAGTGAAGCTCGGTGGCGCTCGTGTATTGTGTATCGTGTATCGACGGGAGTATTTCCTGTGTGCCTTGTATTTTCCAGTGTGCCTATTTTGTGCCCTGGAGTTGTGTTTCTGCGTAAACCTGTATTTTGCAGATTAAAGCCTGTTATTCTGTGATTTACCCTCCTGCACCTGACTCCTTCAACACCACCGCATCACAATTATAAATGTGTTGTTTTAGTAGCACGGTTAAATATAGGCTATTATAAATGTGTTCTTTAGTAGCAGGGCAAAATAACACTAGGGCCACTAAAATGTTACTAGATTTTTTTTGAATTATTATCGAATTATTATATTGATTTCTCAATATTTATATACATATTATATGTTTTACATAGATGGGACTCCTGAAAAAAAAAATCTCCCACATACCTGTTTGGCTCAGTTGGTAGAGCATGGTGCTTGCAACACCAGGGATGTGGGTTCGATTCCCACGGGGGACCAGTACGAAAACAAGTATGACTATGTATGAAGTCGCTGTGGATAAGAGCGTCGGCTAAGTGACATAAATGTAAAATACCCAAAGGCCCTGATTCACTTGTATAACCCACATATCATGGAAGTGTTTTTCCTCTCCTGACCACACGGTGGTAGGATAGAGCTGTATCACAATTTCATCAACCCTTTATTGCAAAGGCACTATCAATCTCATTTTTACATTTTAGTCATTTAACAGACGCTCTTATCCAGAGCGACTTACAGGAGCAATTAGGGTTAAGTGCCTTGCTCAAGGGCACATCTACAGACTTTTCACCTAGTCGGCTCGGGGATTAGAACCAGCGATCTTTCGGCTACTGGCACAACGCTCTTAACCACTAAGCTACCTGCCGCTCCTGTTGCTGTAGTAGGTCTCTTGTCATTTTCATTGAATTCTATACCCATTGATTCTTGAAGAATAGAACTGAGAAATGAGCTTATTATCTAATTCCATGGTAACCCGAGATAAGGTAGTTTTACTCAATTGTTTAACAATTTGTTGCCATTAGTTGTTAAATCAACAGCGCAGGTTTTAGCATCAAAATATGTAAAATAAATCTAATTCTGGTTCTCATGGACTGTCAGTCGTTCCATCCACAGCTTGGTCTAGGAATTTGAGAGGGGTTACACTTCGCCATCCCTTAACCAAGTGGACTGAAATACAAACTCAGGATTGTGACAACAAAACTACTAGGCCTATTGGATATAACTAAAATATAAACAGCTTCAATCCACAGTCAGAGCTATGTGGTTTTCTGTAAGTCAGCTGGTAGAGCACGGCGCTTGTAACGCCAAGGTAGTGGGTTCGATCCCCGGGACCACCCATACACAAAAAAATTAAAATAATGTATGCATGCATGACTGTAAGTCGCTTTGGATAAAAGCGTCTGCTAAATGGCATATTATTATGTTGGGAGATGTGTGTAGACTAATGAATCGGTCATTACAGTTGTCAGTTATACCGCTAGGCGGTGCTATAGGACAGAGATTGAATAATAAAATAATAATATATGTCATTTAGCAGACAATTTCATCCAAAGCAATTTATAGTCATGCATGTAGACATTTTACATATGGGTGGCCCCAACAAGAATTTAACCCATGACCCTTGGCATTGCAAGCACCATGCTTCACCAACTGATCTACACAGGACCTATCTGCCATTGGTCAACTAACCATCCATTGGTTATTATTACAAGAGATCATTTACTATGGCTTCTACAGTCTGTTATATTAAAGGGGGCAGTGCAATAAAAAATGTAATTTTCCTATTTTTTAAATGATATTTCTCTACTATGAGGTCAAAATAACACTCTGAAATTGTGAAAATTATGATAATGCCCTTTTAGTGTAAGAGCTTTATTTTTATTGTAATTTCAGCCTGTTCAGGTGGGATGGAGTTTTTGGCCCACAGCATAAGATCACAATCTGATCTGATTATTCTGACCAATGACTAGTCATCTTTTATTTGCATATGTATACTCCTACTTTGAAGGTGTAAGCGGAGTAGGCTTTAGAGTCTAGAGGATCCTATTCACCAATCAGGGCTGTGTATGTAAATATATTTAAATTTGTATCAACACGCCCACACAATCAGAATGAGCATTTCAATGGCAAAAGGAGGCTCAGGTAAATAAATGATACAAATTATATTTAGTTTTTTTCATGAAATAAACACCAACAGAGATTTATTAGACATACAGTGATGATTTAAAAATAACATTAAAAAAAGACTTCATGGGGGCTTTAAGGTTTACCTGAATTCAAAGACTTAATGGGGGCTTTAAGGTTTACCTGAATTAAAAGACTTCATGGGGGCTTTAAGGTTTACCTGAATTCAAACACCAGTCAGTTTGTTCTGAATCTCTTCTTCCGTCTATGATTTTCTCAAACAGGAAAGGGTTGGACAGATATTACACAGTAGACGGAAAAGCTACACCGCTTTGAAAACAGTAAAACACATATATTTTATATTCTTATTGTTTATCTGTTGTATTATATTATAGTCTAAAAATATACAGTGGGGAAAAAAAGTATTTAGTCAGCCACCAATTGTGCAAGTTCTCCCACTTAAAAAGATGAGAGGCCTGTAATTTTCATCATAGGTACACGTCAACTATGACAGACAAATTGAGATTTTTTATTCCAGAAAATCACATTGTAGGATTTTGTATGAATTTATTTGCAAATTATGGTGGAAAATAAGTATTTGGTCACCTACAAACAAGCAAGATTTCTGGCTCTCACAGACCTGTAACTTCTTCTTTAAGAGGCTCCTCTGTCCTCCACTCGTTACCTGTATTAATGGCACCTGATTGAACTTGTTATCAGTATAAAAGACACCTGTCCACAACCTCAAACAGTCACACTCCAAACTCCACTATGGCCAAGACCAAAGAGCTGTCAAAGGACACCAGAAACAAAATTGTAGACCTGCACCAGGCTGGGAAGACTGAATCTGCAATAGGTAAGCAGCTTGGTTTGAAGAAATCAACTGTGGGAGCAATTATTAGGAAATGGAAGACATACAAGACCACTGATAATCTTCCTCGATCTGGGGCTCCACGCAAGATCTCACCCCGTGGGGTCAAAATGATCACAAGAACGGTGAGCAAAAATCCCAGAACCACACGGGGGGACCTAGTGAATGACCTGCAGAGAGCTGGGACCAAAGTAACAAAGCCTACCATCAGTAACACACTACGCCGCCAGGGACTCAAATCCTGCAGTGCCAGACGTGTCCCCCTGCTTAAGCCAGTACATGTCCAGGCCCGTCTGAAGTTTGCTAGAGTGCATTTGGATGATCCAGAAGAGGATTGGGAGAATGTCATATGGTTAGATGAAACCAAAATAGAACTTTTTGGTAAAAACTCAACTCGTCTTGTTTGGAGGACAAAGAATCCTGAGTTGCATCCAAAGAACACCATACCTACTGTGAAGCATGGGGGTGGAAACATCATGCTTTGGGGCTGTTTTTCTGCAAAGGGACCAGGACGACTGATCCGTGTAAAGGAAAGAATGAATGGGGCCATGTATCGTGAGATTTTCAGTGAAAACCTCCTTCCATCAGCAAGGGCATTGAAGATGAAATGTGACTGGGTCTTTCAGCATGACAATGATCCCAAACACACGCCCGGGCAACGAAGGAGTGGCTTCGTAAGAAGTATTTCAAGGTCCTGGAGTGGTCTAGCCAGTCTCCAGATCTCAACCCCATAGAAAATCTTTGGAGGGAGTTGAAAGTCTGTGTTGCCCAGCGACAGCCCCAAAACATCACTGCTCTAGAGGAGATCTGCATGGAGGAATGGGCCAAAATACCAGCAACAGTATGTGAAAACCTTGTGAAGACTTACAGAAAACGTTTGACCTGTGTCATTGCCAACAAAGGGTATATAACAAAGTATTGAGAAACTTTTGTTATTGACCAAATACTTATTTTCCACCATAATTTGCAAATAAATTCATTATAAATCCTACAATGTGATTTTCTGGAATTTATTTTCTCATTTTGTCTGTCATAGTTGACGTGTACCTATGATGAAAATTACAGGCCTCTCTCATCTTTTTAAGTGGGAGAACTTGCACAATTGGTGGCTGACTAAATACTTTTTTCCCCACTGTATAGTTTAATGGCAGTTATTATTAAAATCTTTAACAAAATTATTAGCCTACTTTGATTTATTTCATAATTACAATTGTATTCACTGATGCATTATAATGTATATACTTTGTAGATATGGTTTAAGAAATACAATTACTGTTGTGTGTGTTTTGCTACCTGATGTGGACTAACGTTAATAAATAAAGGAAAAATTAAATATCCAGCATTGTTTATACATCTTTGAGTGCAAGATTAGATATATTTAAATTTTAATAGATATATGTAGCATTTGTGTATGCAGAACATTTGGACAGTAACATATTTGGGGGTTCATCCAGGTTTTTATCTGGATAGTAATTTATAAAAGCCATAGTCAAATATTTCCAGCAATGTTCAGTTATTTCAAATAATGAAATGTATCCTTTGATTTTGAAGAATATAACTTCTAATAACTTGCTGGAATTAGTACAACTGTCTTACCTTATTCAGTAAACATATTTGTGTTGTCATGAGATAGTCAACATTTTATGTGCTCCAACCAAACATCTTAAGAAGATGGTCGATATCTTACGTGCTCCAACCCGATTTTGCTATTTTGTTACTTTTTTCGTGTTTATCCGTACCTTTTTTGTACAGAAAGCTCACGCCATTATCACCTATGACCGCTAAGTACTTCGGCTCCTACTCGATTTCGGCTCCTACTTCAACTCCGACTCAGCTGTTCCATTGTTAACACCGGACCCTGCTCCATTTTTCGGGCTACCCAAGCGCCGCAAGAGAAGGTGTGGGAGGAGGTGTGCCAGTCCTTTTTAGACTCAGATGCAGAAAAAATCGTCCGGCACTCCCCTCCGTATTATTGGCAAATGTCCAGTCACTTGAGAACAAGATGGATGAGCTCCGTTCAAGATTTTCCTACCAACGGGACGTGAAAAGCTGTAATATTCTATGCTTTTCAGAAACTTGGCTGACGGGCGATATGGACATAAAGCTCAGGGGTTTCTCCATGCTTCGTCGCGACCGGACAGCACCCTCGGGCAAAACCAAAGGGGGAGGGGTGTGCCTCTTTGTAAACAAGTGTGAAGGAAGTCTTGAGCTTTTGCTCACATGAACTAGAATACCTCATGGTAAATTGCAGACCTTTTTATCTACCAAGATAGTTTTTATCTGTAATCATCACTGCTGTCTACATCCCACCACAAAACGAGAACGGCACTAAGCAGGCACTCAACGAGCTGTACAGGGCCATAAACAAACAAGAAAACGCACACCCAGAGGCAGTGTTTCTAACGGGGAGACTGAAATGCGTTTGACCAACACTTCTCCTGTGCCACAAGAGGCACTAAAACTCTGGACCATTAAACTCTACCCACAGAAATGCATACAAGGCCCTCCCTCACCCTCCGTTCGGCAAATCAGACCATGACTCAATCCTCCTGCTTCCTGTTTAAAAGCAAAAACTCAAACAGGAAGTACCAGTGGTACGACAAAGCGGAAGCTAAGCTACAAGACTGCTTCGCTAGCACAGACTGGAATATGTTCAGAGATTCATCCGATAACATTGAGGAGTTTACCACATCAACCCACAGTGACCTAAACAAAAGCCAGTATCCGCACTGGGCTAAAGGTTAGAGCTACCGCTTTCAAAGAACGGGACAAGGACATGGACGCTTACAAGAAAAAACACTGCGACCTCCGACGAGCCATCAAACATGGAAAAGGTCAACATAGGACTAAGCTAGAATCCTACGACACCGGATCCAAATCTCATCGGATGTGGCAGGTTTTGCAGACTATTAAGGATTACTCCCGAGTGGCGCAGTGGTCTAAGGCTGTGCCACTAGAGATCCTGGTTTGAGTCCGGGAGACCCATGGGCGGCGCACAATTGGTCCAAGGTAGGGGAGGGTTTGGCCGGCAGGGATGTAGGTTTGTTTCCCACGGGGGGCCAATTTGATTTTTTTATTTGCATTCACTAACTGTAAGTTGCTCTGGATAAGAGCGTCTGCTAAATGACTAAAATGTCAAGGGAAACCCAGCCGTGATTTGCCCAGTGACTAAACCCTCCCAGACGAGTTGAATGCCTTCTATGCAAACAACACTGAGCATGACAGCCCCATCTGTCCCGGATGACTCTGTGATCTCGCTCTCTGTGGCTGATGTGAGTAAGACTTTTAAAGAGGTTAACACTGGCAAGGGCGCTGGGCCAGACGGAATAGCGGGGCGCATTCTCAAAGCGTGTGCAGACCAAGTGTCTTCACTTACATTTTCAACCTCTCCCTGACCCAGTCTGTAATACCAACCTCTCCCTGACCCAGTCTGTAATACCAACCTCTCCCTGAACCCAGTCTGTAATACCAACCTCTCCCTGACCCAGTCTGTAATACCAACCTCTCCCTGACCCAGTCTGTAATACCAACCTCTCCCTGACCCAGTCTGTAATACCAACCTCTCCCTGACCCAGTCTGTAATACCAACCTCTCCCTGACCCAGTCTGTAATACCAACATGTCCCTGACCCAGTCTGTGATACCAACCTCTTCCCCTGACCCAGTGTGTAATAACAACCTCTCCCTGACCCAGTCCCTGGAATACCAACCCTCTTCCCTTGACCCAGTCTGTAATAACCAACCCTTCTCCACTGGACCCAGTCTGTAATACCAACCTCTCCCCCTGAACCCAGTCTGTAATATAACCAACCTCTCCCTGACCCAGTCTGTAATAACCAACTGTCCCCTGACCCCTCCCGTAAAACCAACCTTCCCGACCCTTTTGTAAAAACCAAAATTTCCCCACCCCATTGTTCCAATTTCCCCGAAAACCCAAAAATCCCGTAAAAACCAACCCCTTTCCCCCCTGGAAACCCATTCTTTAAAATCTTCCCACCCATCAAAACCAAAATTCCCACCCCGAAACCCCCCTTCCGACCCATTTTAATTTCCCAAACCTCTCCCCGCCCAGCGGGTTAACCCCCATGTCCCCTCCCAAACCCTTTTCCCAACCTCGGACCCCTTTGTTTTCCCCCCTTCTCCCTGACCCAGTCCGGGGCCCCCCCCCCCCCCCCCCAGGCCCCCGGAAAAACCCAAATTTCCCGCCAAAATCTTTAAATACCAAAAACCCCCTTTAAACCCATTTGGGGGGAATAAACCTTCCTTGGGGGCCGTAACCAAAACCCCTCCCCCAAACCCCGCCGAAAAACCCCTTTTCCCGACCCCTGTTCCCCTCCTTTTTCCCTACCGGTCTTTTCCCCAACCCCCCGGGGGCCCCAGTTGTAAAAACCTTCCCCCCGACCCTCTGTAAACCACAAGGGCCCGGGGCCCGTCCTTTTTTTACCCCCCAACCCTGTTAAAGCAACCACCCCGCCATTTCCTTTAACCCCCCAAAAATAACCCCCCTAAATAACTATTGGGCCCTTTTACCCACCCTTAAAAACCCTGGGGGGGAAATTTCTTTTAAAGGGGGTTGGGGCCCCAACAACCCAAATTCCCCAGAACCCGAACCCCCCAAAAGGACCCTCTTTTTTTTCTCCCTCTCCCCCAACACCTCTCCCTCCCAAGGGTACACCCCCCTCTTGGGCAAAGGGGGGTTTGGGGAAAAACCCTTTTCCTTAAACTTCCGCTTGGTTAACCCCAACCTCCACCCATAACAATCAATTTTTTGTCCCCCCATTTTTTTGGTTTTTCCCCGACAACGAAAGAAAACCCTATAATTTTTTTTAGGGGTTTAATTTTCCTTTTGGGGCCGGGTAAAACAAAAAAATCTCCCAAAAAAGTGCAAAAGAAAACTTTATTTGATATTAAAAGAGGGTTTGTTTTGACCCCTTTTGGCCCCCCAACCAAAAAAAAAAAAAAAAAAAAAAAAAAAAAAAAAAAAAAAAAAAAATTTTTTTTTTTTTTTTTTTTTTTTTTTTTTTTTTTTTTTTACCCCCTTGGGGGGAAACCCTTTTTTTGGTTTGGGGGCCAAAAACCCCCCTTTGGGGTTTTGGGCCCAATCACGAGGTTTTTCAAAAAGGTTTTTTTTTCCTTGCCTTTTTTTTGTTTTGGGGGGGGCCACCAAAAAAAAGTTTTGGCAAAAAACATCTTTCAAAGGGGAGGGCCCCCCACCCCTGTTCACATGCTGTGGCCGGGCACGGACTCCAAAACACCTCATTAAGTTTGCCGGACAAACCAGTGGTGCCTGATCACCACAACGATAGACAGCTATAGGGAGGAGTCAGAGACCTGGCCGTGTGGGCCAGGATAACAACCTCTCCCTCAACGTCAGCAAGAGAAAGGAGCTGATCGTGGACTACAGAACAGAGGGCCGAGTTCCTCGGTGTCCACATCACTAAGGATCTATCATGGTCCACACACACCAACAGAGGAAGGCCCAGAAAATTGTCAAAGACCCTAGCCATAGACTGTTCTCTCTGCTATCGCATGGCAAGCGGTACCGGAGCGCCAAGTCTGGGACCTGCTTCTACCCCCAAGCCATAAGACTGCTGAACAGTTCATCACATGACTACCCAGACTATTGCATTGACCCCTTCTTTCAGTGACTCTCCTACAATATGCACACTCATTGGACTTCACCCACACACTCACACTCCAACACATGGCAGGGATGGTAGATAGCCTAGCGTTTAAGAGCGTTGGGCCAACAACCCAAAGTTCACTGATTTGAATCCCTGAGCTGGCAAAGATGGACAGATCTGCCTTTCTGCCCTCTACCCCCAACAACAACTGCTCCCTGGGCGCCGATGATGTTGATTAAGGCAGCCCCCTCTCTGATTCAGAGGGGTTAAATGCAGAAGACACATTTCGGTTGAATGCATTCAGACTAGGTATCCCACACATACACACACTATATACAGTGAGGGAAAAAAGTATTTGATCCCCTGCTGATTTTGTACGTTTGCCCACTGACAAAGACATGATCAGTCTATAATTTTAATGGTAGGTTTATTTGAACAGTGAGAGACAGAATAACAACAAAAAAATCCAGAAAAACGCATGTCAAAAATGTTATAAATTGATTTGCATATTAATGAGGGAAATAAGTATTTGACCCCTCTGCAAATCATGACTTAGTACTTGGTGGCAAAACCCTTGTTGGCAATCACAGAGGTCAGATGTTTCTTGTAGTTGGCCACCAGGTTTGCACACATCTCAGGAGGGATTTTGTTCCACTCCTCTTTGCAGATCTTCTCCAAGTCATTAAGGTTTCGAGGCTGACGTTTGGCAACTCGAACCTTCAGCTCCCTCCACAGATTTTCTATGGGATTAAGGTCTGGAGACTGGCTAGGCCACTCCAGGACCTTAATGTGCTTCTTTTTGAGCCACTCCTTTGTTGCCTTGGCCGTGTGTTTTGGGTCATTGTCATGCTGGAATACCCATCCACGACCCATTTTCAATGCCCTGGCAGAGGGAAGGAGGTTCTCATCCAAGATTTGACGGTACATGGCCCCATCCATCGTCCCTTTGATGCGTGAAGTTATCCTGTCCCCTTAGCAGAAAAACACCCCCAAAAGCATAATGTTTCCACCTCCATGTTTGATGGTGGAGATGGTGTTCTTGGGATCATAGGCAGCATTCCTCCTCCTCCAAACACGGCGAGTTAAGTTGATGCCAAAGAGCTCAATTTTGGTCTCATCTGACCACAACACTTTCACCCAATGATTCTCCTCTGAATCATTCAGATATTCATTGGCAAACTTCAGACGGCCCTGTATATGTACTTTCTTGAGCAGGGGGACCTTGCGGGCGCTGCAGGATTTCAGTCCTTCACGGCGTAGTGTGTTACCAATTGTTTTCTTGGTGACTATGGTCCCAGCTGCCTTGAGATCATTGACAAGATCCTCCCGTGTAGTTCTGGGCTGATTCCTCTCCGTTCTCATGATCATTGCAACTCCACGAGGTGAGATCTTGCATGGAGCCCCAGGCCGAGGGAGATTGACAGTTATTTTGTGTTTCTTCAATTGGCGAATAATCGCACCAACTGCTGTCACCTTCTCACCAAGCTGCTTGGCGATGGTCTTGTAGCCCATTCCAGCCTTGTGTAGGTCTACAATCTTGTCCCTGACATCCTTGGAGAGCTCTTTGGTCTTGGCCATGGTGGAGAGTTTGGAATCTGATTGATTGATTGCTTCTGTGGACAGGTGTCTTTTATACAGGTAACAAACTGAGATTAGGAGCACTCCCTTTAAGAGTGTGCTCCTAATCTCAACTCGATACCTGTATAAAAGACACCTGGGAGCCAGAAATGTTTCTGATTGAGAGGGGGTCAAATACTTTTTTCCCTCATTAAAATGCAAATCAATTTTAACAATCAATTAACATTTTTGACATGCGTGTTTCTGGATTTTTTTGTTGTTATTCTGTCTCTCTCTGTTCAAATAAACCTACCATTAAAATTATAAACAGATCATTTCTTTGTCTGTGGGCAAACGTACAAAATCAGCAGGGGATCAAATACTTTTTTCCCAACACTGTATGCTCTCAAACAGACATGCATATTGACGCCACACACAAACTGTCACTCTCCCCACATACGCTGATGCTACTCTGTTTATTATCTATCCTGGTGCTCTATTCAAACCACATCCCGGATGTTCAGCTTTACAGAGTGATTGAAATTTAAAGGCAATTCACAGTAAAAGCTGCATATCTCGGCTCAATCGGAAATTACCTTTACATTTATATTGAGTAGAGCCCTCTGATTGCCTAGTCACTTTTACCCCTACCTACATGTACATATTACCTCAACTACCAACACTGCTGCTACTCTGTTTATTATCTATCCTGATTGCCTAGTCACGTTTACCCCTACCTACATGTACATATGTCCTCAATGACCTCAACTACCTGGTACCCCTGCACGTTGACTCAATACCGGTAATCCTTGTATATAGCCTCGTTATTGCTATTTATTGTGTTACTATTTTCTATTTTTATTTGCTAATTTTCTTACTTTTGAACTCTGCATTGTTGGGAAAGCACTCGTACATCAGCATTTCACAGTGAAGTCTACACCTGTTGTATTTGCCGCATGTGACAAAATTTGATTCGATTTTTGACAAATAGCTTTAAATCATGTTTTTATAAAGTAATGTTGCTCTTATGGAAAGCCATTCCTTGAGAACTACAGATGTACCATATAAATTAAGTTCTGTGAAAATGTAATGGATGCATTTGAAAAGTTTATTTCTTAATTAAAAATGTATTGTATATATTTGACTGTGTAAAACCTAGCAGTACTACTTATTTCTCTGAGAGTGAGGCAGATATATAGCGTTTAGCAAAAAAACATGATTATTTGTCTTTCTGAAATGAAACCATCAAGTGATAGATTTTAAACAAATACATGTCTGTCATTGAACAACCCCATGCCATGATTAGATAGTGAAAAAAAACACACATTTCTTTAAATAATAAAAACGAATTTACTAACATTTTTGAAAATGTGTATATATAGCGTTTTCGACTGAAACTCTTCATTTGTTAAATTTGTTTTCGTGGTCCACTTTTTAAGCACAAATTGAAGGAGTGTGGCTTTAAAAAATTTCAGAACAACTACATCATCATTCAAAATAGTATAAGAGCCATTTTGTGCCTAATATATTTGGAATTAATTTGTCCACTTCTCGTCAATGAACATGAATGACACAATGTATTATTATCACACATTTTTATTTGGTATAATCTTGACATGCTGCAGGGTGTTTTAACACCAATGACATAATATTCACAGTACATTACATTACTGTCTGGAAAGAGATGGATTTTCATAAACACGTGTGATCCCATTATTTTACATTGAAAATGTTTGGTCATATCCATGTGATAATGCCATGAGATAAGGTTAAAGCCTAGCATTCAGCTACATTACCTGTAGAGAGATAATGTTACAGCCTAGCATTCAGCTACATTACCTGTAGAGGCCAGGTAATGTAGTTTAAATTTCAGTTAAAATCAGACAACAGTACCTCTTGATACCCGTTCCTGCATTATTCACATTCCAGGGCTCGGTTTCCCAAAAGCATCTTAAGGCTATGTTCATCGTTAGAACCTTTGTAGGAGCATAGTTTCCCAAAACCATCGTTACTGAAGTTGCTCTTGAAAATGCTATTTATTTATCGACTTCCTCAGACCACTCGTAGAATAGCTAAGTACGTTGTTAGATGCTTTTTTGCCCTTTATATACAGAAGATCTCCGCTAAACACAACATTAAGATGTTTATCTGTCTTTCTGTGACCACCAATAACTTCAAAACGAAAGCGAGTGACTACAAAGCTGACCATTTCTTTACATGACAAGAGAAGGATACAGTGCATTCAGAAAGTATTCAGACCCTTTGACATTTTGTTACGTTACAGCCTTATTCTAAAATTGAATTTTAGTTCACCTCCCTGCCCAAGGCCCTTCTTCCCCGATTGCTCAGTTTGGCCGTGCGGACAGCCCTAGGAAGAGTCTTGGTGGTTCGAAGCTTCTTCCATTTAAGAATGATGGAGGCCACTGTGTTCTTGGGGACCCTCAATGCAGCAGACATTTTTTGGTACCCTTCCCCAGATCTGTGCCTTAACACAATCCTGTCTCGGAGCTCTACGGTTAATTCCTTCGACATCATGGCTTGGTTTTTGATCTGACATGCACTGTTAACTGTGGGACCTTATATAGACAGGTGTGTGCCTTTTTAAATCATGTCCAATCAATTGAATTTACCACAGGTGGACTCCAATCAAGGATGATCAATGGAAACAGGATGTACCTGAGCTAAATTTCGAGTCTCATAGCAAAGGGTCTGCATACTTATGTAAATAAGGTATTTCTGTTTTCTATTTTTTATAAATGTGCAAACATTTATAAAAACCTGTTTTCGCTTTTTCATTATGGGGTATTGTGTGTAGAATGCTGAGAAAAAATATAATATTTAATCAATTTTAGAATAAGGCTGTAACGTAACAAAATGTGGAAAAAGTCAAGGGGTCTGAATACTTTCCGAAGGCACTGTATAAAGACTCTTCAAATGAAAACCCAGATGACTGTATTAAAGATACATACAGCATAGACCTCTGTATTGGAATGATATTAACATCTATTTCATGTTAATTCAATTGTTTTAATTAGCTATTTGTACGCTACTGTCTGTCATTTTTGCCTCAATATATTTCATGATGTGTAACATGTGCACGATGATGTCCCAAGTCTTGATTTAGTGCGTTATTATTGGGTAAACATTATAATAATATGCCATTTAGCAGACGCTTTTATCCAAAGCGACTTACAGTCATGCGTGCATACATTTTTTTTGTGTACGGGTAGTCCCGGGGATCGAACCCACTACCTTGGCGTTACAAGCGCCGTGCTCTACCAGCTGAGCTACAGAGGACCATAACACGCCACCCCAATATTTGCAGCCGTAGGTAATAATATCTCTCTAGGAGCTGATTCATCATCAGTATTGTGGAATAACTCTAATGTTAAGGTAAGATTGGAAAGGGAGAATGCTGATCTGAGAGCAGCGCTTTGCTTCTTTCCATCTTATCAGTATCGACCCATGTCTCAATGATGTACTTAGTGACAGTTCTCTCTGCGTGGTGTTTTGGGAAACACATGTTACATCTTGTAGCAAAGATACATCATTAATTAAAACACTTGTAAGCCTAAGTTCCATCGCTATGGGGAAACCGGGCCCTGATCTCTCCTGCTATGGGGAAACCGGGCCCTGATCTCTCCTGCTATGGGGAAACCGGGCCCTGATCTCTCCTGCTATGGGGAAACCGGGACCTGATCTCTCCTGCTATGGGGAAACCAGGCCCTGATCTCTCCTGCTATGGGGAAACCGGGCCCTGATCTCTCCTGCTATGAGGAAACCGGGCCCTGATCTCTCCTGCTATGGGGAAACCGGGCCCTGATCGCTCCTGCTATGGGGAAACCGGGCCCTGATCTCTCCTGCTATGGGGAAACCGGGCCCTGATCTCTCCTGCTATGGGGAAACCGGGCCCTGATCTCTCCTGCTATGGGGAAACCGGGCCCTGATCTCTTCACAATACATTTTTGGTGTTTCATTTCAGTAACCAGTATTTATTGGTGTTTCAGTAGCCAATGGGGCATCATAGTTAATATGTTTCATTGGTTAATATGATTTATCATTAGTTCAAATTGGTTCATTTGTTCATATTGGTTCTTATAAAATGGGTTGATTGGATCCTGGATGCTGATTGGTTGATAGAAGGGAGCTATAGCACCACTATCCCCACATTCCACAGGTAATACCTGTTAATTAGATTGACCAATGAATTAGGAATTATAACACTCATTCTAATTAGGCTAAATTGTAATTTAATAGAATCTCTACGACGCATCCACTGTCCCACAGCCCAGCAAGTCAATTTATAAACTTATCTCCCTTGGAAAAAAAGCATCTAGACAATATTTCCCCATGCTACCAGGCTAGCATTTGGTTTACATTTACATTTACATTTACGTCATTTAGCAGACACTCTTATCCAGAGCGACTTACAAATAGGTGCATTCACCTTATAGCCAGTGGGATAACCACTTTACAATGTATTTATTTATTTATTTTAATTATAATTATAATTATTATTATTATTATTTTTTTGGGGGGGGGTGGGTTGGGGTAAGGGGGGGGTTTACACCAGTTGGGGTTTGTCTAAACGTTGCTGTCTGCCTCTTCCACCGGTGGAACAATGTTGCAGTTTTGTTGCGATCTCCACCGTGCTATGCATATGAACGTGACGAGACTGACAGCTTCTCTGAGCCAGGCAAATTGATTTATCAGGATAATTATAATGAATATATTATCAGGATCATTATAAAGGATATATTATCAGGATCATTATAATGGATATATTATCAGGATCATTATAAATGATATATTATCAGGATCATTATAAAGGATATCCAATGAAATGGCAATAGAAACACAGGTAAAAACCAATGAAAGGGCACATAGTTTGCTGTCAGTTCAGCTGCTTGATGCATAGCTACAAGGGTTCTGACTAGGTGGAAGTGACTTTGTCGTTAGGAGAATTTACGCTGCAGGTATAGTAGAGGCTACTCAGCACATAAGGTATAATAAGGCACCAGCACCATAGAGGGATGTAAGGTACTCACACATAGAGGATGTAGGGCACTCAAACAAGAGGGGTAGTAGAGGGTACCCCAGCACAAGGGTATAGTAAGGGGTACCCCAGCAAAATAAAGGGCTACCAGAAAGGGTTATGGGGGCCCCCCATGGGGAATAGAGGTACTCAAAAAAAAGGGTTTAAAAAAGGGGGCCCCACAAAAAAAAAGGGGGTAAAAAATTAGTGGGGGGGAAAGGGAAAAAAAAAAGGGGTATTAAAATAAGAAGGGGTTAGGGGGAAATTTAAGAATTTTCCCCCCAAAGAATGGGGGGGTTTGGGGAAAAAGGGAAACAAAAAAAGGGGAAAAGAGGCTTAGCTTTAGAGGTATTAATCTCAAAAAAAAGGGGAAAAAGGGGGTTAAACTAAAAAAAGGGGGGGGCCCTACAAAAAATTTTGAAAGGGCTATCAGCAACTTTAGAGAAAGGAGGCTACTAAACATAGATTTTTGGGGCCCCCAAAAGGGAAAAAGGATCGGATTATGGAAAAAAGGGGCCCCACAACATAGGTTTAGTAGGGGGCAAAGGGAAATAAGAAGAGAGGTAAAAGGGGCCCTTCAGCCCAAAAAAAAAAGGGAAACAAAACATAGAAAATAGAAAATACCGCAAAAGGGGAAAAAAAGGAAAGCACTCAGAAAAAGAGTTTTGAGGGGACTAAAAAAGAAATAAAGCATAAAAAATTAAAAAAAAGGGCCTAAAAAAAATTTTAGGGGTTTTGGGGGGTTTGGGAAATTTGGGGGTTGGGGGTCAAAAGGGGGGGTTCAAAAGGGGGAAATAAAAAAGGGTTAAGTAAGGCACTCACAACATAGATTTTTAAGGGGGGACTCAAAAAAATAGAGTTGTGGGGTCCCCCAAAGGGGTTGTAAAACCCTACAAAAAAAATTTTTAAGGGGGTTTATGCAACAAAGGGAAAAAAGGGGTTTAAAAAAAAAAGGGGGGGACCCCCAAAAAAAGGGGTTAGTAGAGGCTACTCAGAAAACAGGGGTTAGAGGGGGCCTATAGCAAATAGGGGTTTAAGTAGAGGAAAATTACTATCACACTAGGGGTTTGGGGCATAGAAAAGGGGTAAGTAGAGGCCCCCAAAAAAAGGGTTAGACACTCGCAACATAGAGGTTTAGTGGGGGGGGCCTAAACATAAGGGTATAGTAGAGGCCTACCTCAGAAACCTTTAGGTATAGTAGAGGTAACTCAGCACCATAAGGTATAGTAGAGGCTACTCAGCAACATTAGAGGTTTTAGTAGAGGCTACTCAGAAACATAGAGGTATAGTAGAGGCTACTCAGCAACATAAGAGGTATAGTAGAGGCTATCAGCAACATAGAGGTATAGTAGAGGCTACTCAGAAACATAGAGGTATAGTAGAGTACTCAGCAACATAGAGTATAGTAGAGGCTACTCAGCAACATAGAGGTATAGTAGAGGCTATTTCCAGCAACATAGAGGTTATAGTAGAGGCTACTCAGCAACATAGAGGTATAGTAGAGGTAGTAGAGGCTTATCAGCAACAAGAGGTATAGTAGAGGCTACTCCAGCAACCATAGAGGTATAGTAGGGGATACTCAGAAACATAGAGTGATAGTAGAGGCTACTCAGCAACATAGAGTTATAGTAGAGGCTATCAGAACATAGAGGTATAAGAGGCTACCAGCCCCATAGAGGTATAGTAAGAGGCTACTCAGCAACAAAGAGTTATAGTAGAGGCTACTCAGCAACATAGAGGTCTAGTAGAGGCTACTCAGCAACATAAGGTTAGTAGGGCTACTCAGCAACATAGAGGTATAGTAGAGGTTTACTCAGCAACATAGAGGTAAAATAGAGGCTACTCAGCAACATAGAGGTATAGTAGAGGTAAGTAGACGCTATCTAACCCTATCCAACATAGAGGTATAGTAGAGGCTACTCAGCAAACTAGAGGTATGTAGAGGTATAGTAGAGGTACTCAGCAACATAGAGGTTATAGTAGAGGCTACTCAGAAAACATGAGGTTATGAGATAGTAGGCTACCAGCAACATAGGGGTATAGTAGAGGCTACTCACAACATTAGATATAGTGAGGTATAGTGGGGCTACTCGCACCATAGGGTATAGTAAGGTAGTGAGGCTATCACAACATATAGTTAAAGGTAGAGGATAGTAAGGCCTACTCACACATAGAGGTTAGTAGGGGCCCTACTCAGCACATGAGGTAAGTAGAGGCCTTACTCAGCAAACATAGGGGTTTAAAAGTAGAGGCTATCAGAAAACATAGAGTATAGTAGAGGCTTACTAAAGCAACATAGAGGTATAGTAGAGGCCTACTCAGCAACATAGAGGTATAGAAGGCTACTCAGCAACATAGAGGTCTAGTAGAGGTATAGTAGAGGGCTACTCAGAACATAGAGGTATAGAGAGTATCAGCAATGAGGTATAGTAGAGGCACTCAGCAACATAGAGGTCTAGTAGAGAATACTCAGAACAGAGGTATAGAGAGGCTACTCAGCAACATAGAGGTTAGTAGAGGCTACTCAGCAACATAGAGGTATAGTAGAGGCTACTCAGCAACCATTAAGGTATAGTAGAGGTATAGTAGAGGCTATCCCCCACCATAGAGGTTGTAGAGGCTACTCAGAACATAGAGTTATAGTAGAGGCCTACTCAGAAACAACATAGAGGTATAGAAAGAGGCTACTCAGCAACATAGAGGTATAGTAGAGGCTACTCAGAAAAACATAGAGGTTAGTAGAGGCTACTCAGCACCATAGAGGTATAGAGAGGCTACTCAGCAAAAACAGAGAGGTCTAGTAGAGGCAAATCAGCACATAGAGGTTCTGGGGTAGAGAGGTACTCAGCAAACATAGAGGTATATGAGGCTATCAGCAACATAGAGGTTTAAGTACTCAGCAACATAGAGGTTAGTAGAAGGCTACTCAAAAACATAGAGGTATTAGAGAGCTTTATCAGGCAACATAGGGCATAAATTTTTGTGAGGGTTCCCAAAAACCCCAAAAAGGTTAGGGTTAAGGCTACGGGGAACATAAAAGAGATAGTAGAGGTACTCAGCAACAATAGAGTTAGTAGAGGCTACTCAGCAAACATAGAGGTATAGTAGAGGCTAATCAGCAACATAGAGGTATAGTAGAGGCTACTCAGCAACATAAGAGGTTATAGAGGGTATAGTAGAGGCTACTCAGCAACCATAGAGGTATAGTAGAGTATAGTGAGGCTACTCAGCACATAAAAGGTTAGAAAGAGGCTACTCAGCAACATAGAGGTTGTAGAGCTATCAGCAATAGAGGTTAGTAGAGGCTACTAAGCAAACAAGAGGTTAGAGAGGTTAGTAGGGCTACTCAGCAACATAGAGGTCTAGTAGAGGTACTCAGCAACATGAGGTTAGTAGAGGTTTTACTCAGCAACATAGAGGTTAGTAGAGGCTACTCAGCAAAAGGTAAAAGAGAGGCTATAGCAACATAGAGGTTAGTAGAGGCTACTCAGCCACCATAGAGGTATAGTAGAGGTTTACTCAGCAACATAGAGGTTAGTAGAGGCTACTCAGAAACCATAGAGGTTTAGTAGAGGCTACTCAGAAACCATAGAGGTATATTTAGAGGCTACTCAGCACCATAGAGGTATGTAGAGGCTACTCACCCACTAGAGGTATAGTAGAGGCTACTCAAGCAACATAGGAGGTATAGTAGAGGCTACTCAGAAAACATAGAGGTATAGTAGAGGCTACTCAGCAAAAAGAGGTATAGTAGAGGTATCAGCAACATAGAGGTATAGTAGAGGCTACCCCGAAACATAGAGGTTAGTAGAGGCTACTCAGAACAACATAGAGGTATAGTAGGGGCCCTACTCAGCAACAAAGTTAGTAGAGGTATAGTAGAGGCTACTCAGCACCATAGAGGTTAGTAGAGGCTACTCAGCACATAAGGTCTAGAGAGGCTACTAGCAACAGAGGATGAGAGGCTACTCAGCAACATAGAGGTTAGTAGAGGCTACTAAGCAACAGAGGTATAGTAGAGGCTACCCCGCAAATAGAGGGTCTAGTAGAGGTATAGTAGAGGCTACTCAGCAAACTTAGATTTATAGTAGAGGCTACTCAGCAACAAAAGGGGTTATGGGAGAGGATAGTAGAGGCTACTCAGCACCATAGAGGTTAGTAGAGGCTACTCAGCAACATAGAGGTATAGTAGAGGTACTCAGCAAACAAATAGAGGGCTATCAGAGGTATAGTAGAGGCTACTCGCAACATAGAGGTTAGAGAGGCATCAGAACATGAGGTATAGTAGAGGCTACTCCAGCAACATAGAGGTTAGTAGAGGTATCAGCCTAGAGGTATATAGGGGCTACTCAGAAACATGGGAGGTTTAGAGATACTCAGAAAACCCATAGGGGTTTATAGTAGAGGCTAACTCCAGCAACATAGAGGTATAGTAGAGGCTACTCAGAAAACATAGAGGCTATGTAGAGGCTTTTTCAGCAACAATTAGGGTTATAGTAGAGTATAGAGAGGCTTACTCAGCACCATAGAGGTATAGTAGAGGCTACTCAGCAAACATAGAGGTCTAGTAGAGGTTAGTAGGGAAGGCTACTCAGCAACATAGAGGTTAGTAGAGGTAGTAGAGGCTACTCAGCAACATAGAGGTCTAGTAGAGGTATAGTAGAGGCTACTCAGCAACATAGAGGTTAGTAGAGGCTACTCAGCAACAAGAGGTCAGTAGAGGTTATAAGTAGAGGCTACTCAGCACCATAGAGTATGTGAGTATCAGCAACATAGGGGTTATAGTAGAGGTTACTCACCCAACATAGAGGTTTAGTAGAGGTATAGTAAGGCTACCCTCAGCAACCAATAAGTAAAAGGGTATAGTAGAGGCAAACTCAGCAAAATAGAGGTTAGTAGAGTTAGTAGAGGTACTCAGCAACATAGAGGTTAGTAGAGGCTACTCAGCAACATAGAGGTTATAAGTGAGGCTATCAGCAACATAGGGGATAGTAGAGGCTACTAAAGCACCAATAGAGGTTAGTAGAGGCAAACTCAGCACATAGAGGTTAGTAGAGGCTACTCAGAAAACATATTTAAGAGGTTAGTAGAGGCTACTCAGCAACATAGGGGTTTATAGTAGAGGCTACTCAGAAACATAGGGGTGATAGTAGAGGCTACTCAGCAACATAGGGGTTATAGTAGAGGGCTACTCAGCAACATAGAGTTATAGTTTAGAGGCCCTACTCCAAAGAAAACAAAGGTATAGTAGGTAAGTAGGGGCTATCAGCAACATAGGGGTTTATAGGGAGGTATAGTAGAGGGCTACTCAGCACCATAGAGTTATGGGTAGAGGGCTACTCAGCAACTTTAGGGGTTAGTAGAGGCTACTCAGCAACATAGAGGTATAGTAGAGGCTACCAGAAACATAGAGGTATAGTAGAGGCTACTCAGCAACATAGAGGTATCAAAGTAGAGGTTTTAAGTAGAGGCTACTCAGCAACATAAGAGTTAAATTAGTAGAGGCTACCTCAGCAACATAGAGGTATAGTAGGGGGCTACTCAGCAACATAGAGGTATAGTAAAAGGAGTACCAGCACTAGAGGTTAGTAGAGGCTACTCAGCAACATAAAAGGTTATAGTAGAGGAAAACTACTCAGCACATAGAGGTATAGTAGAGGCTACTTCAGAAACCTAGAGGTCTAGTAGAGGCTACTCAGCAAATAGGGGTATAGTAGAGGAAAACTCAGCAACATAGAGGTTATAGAAAGGGGGGCTACTCAGAAACCATAGAGGTCTAGTAGAGGCTACTCAGCAACATAGAGGTATAGTAAGAGGCTTTACTCAGCAACATAGAGGTATAGTAGAGGCTACTCAGCAACATAGAGGTATAAGTAGAGGCTATTTCAGCAACATGAGGTAGTAGAGGTATAGTAGAGGCTACTCAGCAACATAGGGGTTATAGTAGAGGCTATCAGCAAAATAGAGGTATAGTAGAGGCTACTCAGCAAAATAGAGGGTATAGTAGAGGCTACTCAGCAACATATAGTTATTAATAGAAAGAGGTTAGTGAGGCTCTCAGCACAAGAGGATAGAGAGGCTACTCAGCACATAGAGGTATAGTAGAGGCTACTCAGCAACATAGGTATAGTAGAGGCTACTCAGCAACATAGGTTATGTAGAGGCTACTCAGCAACATAGAGGTATAGTAGAGTTTCGCCAAGAGGTATGTAGAGGCTACTCAGAAACATAGGTATAGGGGCTACTCAGCAACTAGAGGTATGGGTAAGAGGCTACTCAGAAACCATAGGGTTAGTAGAGGCTACTCAGAAAACATAGAGGTTAGTAGAGGCTCTCAGAAACATAGAGGTATAGTAGAGGCTACTCAGCACATAGAGGTTATAGGGGAAAGAAAAGTAAGTAGGGTAACACTCACAATAGAGTTATAGTAGAGGCTACTCAGCAACATAGAGGTCTAGTAGAGGTATAGTAGAGGCTACTCAGCAACATAGAGGTCTATAGTAGAGGTATAGTAGAGGCTACTCAGCAACATAGAGGTCTAGTAGAGGTATAGTAGAGGCTACTCAGCAACATAGAGGTCTAGTAGAGGCACCCTCAGCAACATAGAGAAATTAGTGAGGGGGCCTACTCACCCAACATAGGGGTTATAGTAGAGGCTACTCACCCAACATAGAGGTTAAGTAGAGGCTACTCAGCAACATAGAGGTTATAGAAAGAGGGCTACTCAGCAACATGGAGGCTATAGAGAGGTTAGTAGAGGCTACTCAGCAAACTATAGAGGTATAGTAGAGGCTACCAGCACATAGGGTCTAGTAGAGTACTCAGCAACATAGAGGTATAGTAGAGGCTACTCAGAAAACATAGAGTTATAGTAGAGGTACTCAGCAACATAGAGGTTAGAGGGTAATCAGCAAAATAGAGGTCTAGTAGAGGCTACTCCCCACCATAAGGTTAGTAGAGGCTACTCAGCAACATGAGGTTAGTAGAGTTAGTAGAGGCTACTCAGCAACATAGGGGTATAGTAGAGGCTACTCAGCAACTAAAAGGTCTATGGGTAAGGCTACTCAGCAACATAGAGGTCTAGTAGAGGGGACTACTCAGCACACAGAGGTTAGTAGAGGCTACTCAGCACATAGAGGTATAGTAGAGGCTACTCAGCAACATAGGGGTTTATAGTGGGAGGCTATCAGCAACCATAGAGGTTAGTAGAGGTACTAGGGTAGAGGCTACTCAGCAACATAGAGGTTAGTAGAGGTACTCAGAAACCATAGGGGTTTATAGTAGAGGCTACTCAGCAACATAGAGGTATAGTAGAGGATATTTCCAGCAACATAGAGGTCTAGTAGAGGTCTAGTAGGGCATTAAACTCAGCAACATAGAGGTTAGAGAGGCTACTCAGCAAAATTAGAGGTTAATCAGATGAGTTTTAGGGCATCAGCAACATAGAAGGTATAGTAGAGGCTACTCAGACAAAATAGAGGTCTAGAGAGGTATTAGTAGAGGCAAACTTCAGCAACATAGAGGTAAGTAGAGGCACTCAGCAACATAGAGGTTATAGTAGAGGCTACTCAGAAACATAGAGGTTAGTAGAGAGGCTACTCAAGAAAACATAGAGGTCTAGTAGAGGTCTAGTAGAGGCTACCACCACAACATAGAGGTATGGGTAGAGGAAACTCAGCAACATAGAGGTATAGAGAGGCTACTAAAGCAACATAGAGGCTTAGTAGGGCTACTCAGCAAATAGAGGTTATTTAGAGGTTAGTAGAGGCTACTCAGCAAAATAGGGGTCATAGAGGTATCAGCAACATAGAGGTATAGTAGAGGCTACTCAGCAACATAGAGGTTAGTAGGGCTACTTTCAGCAACATAGAGGTCTAGTAGAGGCTACTCAGCAATAGGGGTTTATAGTAGAGGTTATAGTAGAGGCATACTCAGCAACATTAGAGGTCTAGTAGGCTACTCACACATAGAGGTTAGTAGAGGCTAGTAGAGGCTACTAGAACCATAGAGGTTAGTAGCGGCTACTCAGCAAACATAGAGGTATATAGAGGTAATAGTAGAGGCTACTCAGCAACATAGAGGTTCTAGTAGAGGCTACTCAGTAACATAGAGGTATAGTTAGAGGCTACTCCAGCAACATAGAGGTCTAGTAGAGGCTACTCAGCACCATAGAGGTATAGTAGAGGATTACTCACCCACCATAGAGGTATAGTAGAGGCTACTCAGCCAACATAGAGGTATAGTAGAGGTACCTCAGCAAAAAATAGGGGTTCTAGTAGAGGCTACTCAGCAACATAGGGGTATAGTAGAGGCTACTCACCACTTTAGAGGTCTAGTGGGAGGGTTTATTTCAGCAAACATAGAGGATAGTAGAGGCTACTCAGCAACATAGAGGTATAGTAGAGGCTAATCAGCACCATAGAGTGGTATAGTAGAGGTTTACTCAGCAACCCATAGAGGTATAGTAGAGGCTACTCAGCAAACATAGAGGTCTAGTGAGGCAAATCAGCAAATAGAGGTATAGTAGAGGCTACTCAGCAACATAGAGGTATAGTAGAGGCTACTCAGCACCATAGAGGTATAGTAGAGGCTACTCAGCAACATAGAGGTATAGTAGAGGCTACTCAGCAACATAGAGGTATAGTAGAGGTACTCAGCAACATAGAGGTCTAGTAGAGGCTACTCAGCAACATAGAGGTATAGTAGAGGGCTACTCAGCAACATAGAGGTATAGTAGAGGCTACTCAGCACCATAGAGGTATAGTAGAGGCTACTCAGCAACATAGAGGTATAGTAGAGGCTACTCAGCAACATAGAGGTATAGTAGAGGTATAGTAGAGGCTACTCAGCAACATAGAGGTCTAGTAGAGGCTACTCAGCAACATAGAGGTATAGTAGAGGCTACTCAGCAACATAGAGGTCTAGTAGAGGTATAGTAGAGGCTACTCAGCAACATAGAGGTCTAGTAGAGGCTACTCAGCAACATAGAGGTATAGTAGAGGCTACTCAGCAACATAGAGGTCTAGTAGAGAATACTCAGCACCATAGAGGTATAGTAGAGGCTACTCAGCAACATAGGGGTATAGTAGTAGAGGCTACTCAGCAACATAGAGGTATAGTAGAGGCTACTCAGCAACATAGAGGTATAGTAGAGGCTACTCAGCAACATAGAGGTATAGTAGAGGCTACTCAGCAACATAGAGGTATAGTAGAGGCTACTCAGCACCATAGAGGTATAGTAGAGGCTACTCAGCACCATAGAGGTATAGTAGAGGCTACTCAGCAACATAGAGGTCTAGTAGAGGCTACTCAGCAACATAGAGGTCTAGTAGAGACTACTCAGCAACATAGAGGTCTAGTAGAGGCTACTCAGCAACATAGAGGTATAGTAGAGGTATAGTAGAGGCTACTCAGCAACATAGAGGTATAGTAGAGGCTACTCAGCAACATAGAGGTATAGTAGAGGCTACTCAGCAACATAGAGGTCTAGTAGAGGCTACTCAGCAACATAGAGGTCTAGTAGAGCCAGCTGCTACACAGATGATCAACTTGTCTACAACTCTGCAATTTATGACCATTAACTTTTTTATTCTGTGAAAAGCTGTTAGCAGGAAGTGCTGAGTGTCTGTCAGTGAGGGATCTCTCTTGGATGGTAATTTACCACATTTTGTAAACAGATTGGCTGTTGCTTGGTAACATTTCACTGAGAGTTGACCTCATGCAGAAATGATGGCGATTATATTTGATTAGAACCTGTCCAGTCTGGAGTACTGTAATCTTTCTAATGACACGCCTTCATCGCTCACACTGAAATGGATCTGATGTGAAGTCAATACCAATTTCACCTGCCTGCCCCGCGTTCTGTCCTTGTGTTCTATCCTATCTCTGGACAATACTGTTCTCAAAACAACCTATTGTACTATATTTTTGAAACTACATTAAATATACAGTAACTGACCCACACAGGGATAATGCATTCACTTGAAACTTGTCTTTTTGATTCCTCAAACAAATAGCCAATGATCGATATGATAATGTAGGCATTATTGTTTAAAATCCCCTCTAGAGGAAGGCCTCTAGATTGATTATTATGAAAATAATAACTTTATTTTAAACATTGTCATATTGATAATTGGCTGATAAAATCTGAGGAAAAAGTGCACAATCTCTTCCTGGGTGAAATAATGTAGAATAAAAAGAGAAATACAAATGTTTTTGATCATATTATGTGAGATGTTATTTTAATTTCAGTAGCCCAACAAACAACGAATTGTCGGTTTATGCTAATTAGCCTGTGACTATATGGCTATAAAAGTAAACCCTTTGCATCTTTTGATGAAACATTTATATAGACACATTCACAATAATAAAACTATTAGGCCAATACATGAAAATAAATAGCAAGTAATGCTGAAACGAATGAAAGTAGGTTAGAATACTAAAATGTATATTGTCTCCCTGTCACGATCGTCATGGAGAGACCAAGGCGCAGCGTTGCGGGTGAACATATTTATATTTATTAAATGATCAAAACAACAAACGAAAAACGTGACGTCTATGGTTAAACACGAACAAGAAACCACAAACACAACGTGAAAGACAGACAGTTAAATATGGCTCCCAATCAGAGACAACCAGCTGACACTCGTTGCCTCTGATTGGGAGTCACTCAGACCAACATAGAAAATCAAACATAGAATTACACACCCTGGCTCAACATAACATTGTCCCCAGAGCCAGGGCGTGACAGTATCCCCCCCTAAAGGCGCGGACTCCGACCGCGGCAACTAAATCCCACAGGGGAGGGACCGGGTGGGCACTCCGCCTAGGCGGCGGATCCGGCTCCGGACATGACCCAGGCATGGGTTGTGCTGGACTGACGACGCGCACCCCTGGCTTGGTACGTGGAGGAGGAACGGGCCTTACCAGGCTGACGACGCACACCGTAGGCTTGGTGCGTGGAGCAGGGACAGGCCGGACTGGGCTGACGAAGCACACCACTGACTTGGTGCGGGGAGCAGGAATGGGCCGGACCGGGCTGACGACGCGCACCACTGACTTGGTGCGGGGAGCAGGAATGGGCCGGACCGGGCTGACGACGCGCACCACTGACTTGGTGCGGGGAGCAGGAATGGGCCGGACCGGGCTGACGACGCGCACCACTGACTTGGTGCGGGGAGCAGGAATGGGCCGGACCGGGCTGACGACGCGCACCACTGACTTGGTGCGGGGAGCAGGAATGGGCCGGACCGGGCTGACGACGCGCACCACTGACTTGGTGCGGGGAGCAGGAACGGGCCGCGCCGGGCTGACGAAACGCACCACTGACTTGGTGGGAGTGGCAGGAACAGGCCGGACCGTACTGGGAACACACACCACTGGCCCTACGTGGGGATCAGGAACAGGCCGGACCGGACTGGCAACACACGCCAGTACCTCTCGCCGTGCCTCTCCAACCTCCTTCCCCCTGGTGACCAGTGACTCCCGTAACCTGGCGGCCTCCTCTGCCAACCCGCTGGACCGCTCTATCGCGGCCTCCTGCTGCCCCGACGTCGTGAGCCCCCCCCTAAAAATTTTCTGGGGGTCTCTCCTCCCCGTGGGCCAGGCCTCCATCGTTCTCGCCCAACTCTCGCTCCTCTGTCTCCAACTCCCGCCATTCAGCTCCTCAATGGGCTTGACCCAGTCGAAGCTCCTCCTCAACTGGTCCCAAGTCCACCCTCTCTGCTCCTCACTAGGCTTGACCCAGTTGAGGTTGCCACGAAGATCTGCCAGCGATGGCTCCTGGACACGCTGCTTGGTCTGGTTTAGGTGGTTTCTTCTGTCACGATCGTCATGGAGAGACCAAGGCGCAGCGTTGCGGGTGAACATATTTATATTTATTAAATGATCAAAACAACAAACGAAAAACGTGACGTCTATGGTTAAACACGAACAAGAAACCACAAACACAAAGTGAAAGACAGACAGTTAAATATGGCTCCCAATCAGAGACAACCAGCTGACACTCGTTGCCTCTGATTGGGAGTCACTCAGACCAACATAGAAAATCAAACATAGAATTACACACCCTGGCTCAACATAACATTGTCCCCAGAGCCAGGGCGTGACACTCCCGAGTGGCGCAGTGGTCTAAGGCACTGCATCGCAGTGCTAGCTGTGCCACTAGAGATCCTGGTTCAAATCCAGGCTCTGTTGTAGCCGGCCGCGACCAGGAGACCCATGGGGCGGCGCACAATTGGCTCAGCGTCGTCCAGGGTAGGGGAGGGAATGGCCGGCAGGGATGTAGCTCAGTTGGTAGAGCATGGCGTTTGCAACGCCAGGGTTGTGGGTTTGATTCCCACGGGGGGCCAGTATGAAAAAATTATGTATGCACTAACTGTAAGTCGCTCTGGATAAGAGCGTCTGCTAAATGACTAAAATGTATATAAATTCCTGCTGC
Source organism: Coregonus sp. 'balchen' (assembly GCA_902810595.1). Taxonomy (NCBI): domain Eukaryota; kingdom Metazoa; phylum Chordata; class Actinopteri; order Salmoniformes; family Salmonidae; genus Coregonus; species Coregonus sp. 'balchen'. The sequence continues at coordinate 15,440,875 of LR778278.1, read as the reverse complement.
AATGTTCACTAAAACGTTTAGAATGCTCTTATCTGCTCCCAAATAATTTCTAGTCATTTCTGAAAATAAAAGTCCATATTTATCAAGATGTGGTATAGGGGCTTCTTATAATGCACGAGAAAACCCTGGAATTTACAATGTACATCCACGGTTTTTAGCAGAGCTAACTGTTTATTACTTTCGTTTTTTGGAACTTATTTAAATGATCTCTATGTGTTCTCTGCCACAAAGGTGAACCTATTATATTTAGTAGACGTCTGTAAAGTCATCGGTGACATGACTCTGGGGACAATAGTATGATGGTGACTGCATTAATGACTCTTGCAGTTTTTAATATCTTCAATATTTGTAATTAAGATAAATCCTACAACCTATATAAATAATGACAACAATGTTAAAATGTTGTTGTTGTTATTAGCGTACATTTTTGAAACCAGTAAACATCCATTCTCTTGTTGCTAAGTTTTCTATTACCCATATTCAAACAGTACATTTAAGATCTCTTTTTTTAATGAAATGTGTTTTATCAATAAAAGTAAATACATAATGTATTATTATTATTATTATGAGCTTACCCTGCGTGTTGGCAGTCTGTTCCAATGTCCACCGGAGGTCTCCAGAGCAGGGCGGCAGGCCCAGGTTACCCGCCCCCCGCACCGTGATGCCGGGCAGAGCTCTCAGAGACTCCGGGATGAGGCCCTCCAGACTGTCGTTGGCCTGCTGTCTGCGGAGCGCCACCTGCGCCGCCATGACCCGCTGCCTCTCGATGATCAGGATGCATTTCTCACAGGTGCAGTCCTTGAAGCGGCAATAGCGCTTGTGGCCCTTAAGCCAGGACAGGACGCCGTGGTTACGGCAACGTGCGCACTTGGTGGTCCTCTGGAGCGATGCTCGGGCCTGTGTCACCGGGCCCCCCATGTACAGGTAGGAAGATCCGTAACCATTCATTTCTCACACCGTCAGCCAGTCAGCCAGCCAGTCAGTCAGTTAGTCACACACACACACACACACACACACATAGTCTCGCTACTTTGCCTCCCCAAGGTGCTGGAGGTGCATCTGATAAGGGGGCGGCCCGGGACAGACAGAGCAGAGAGCAGTGAATGTCAGGACATGATGGTAGGAGGTGCTGGTTGGATCCACCTCTACCTCTCCTGTCCCCCTGGCAATAAAGACGTGCATCAGCCGCCATCTGACACGCAGTCAGGGAGGCGAGTAACTAGATACTGTTTTGCGCATCACCGATCAGCCAATCCCCGGGGAGAGAGAGGGAGGTTCCATCCAGTGTTCTGTATAGCCATAACTCTACCGGGACAATGAAAGCCACACCCTTAATTAAACGTTTACATTGAACGGTTACTCGGATGGGATAATGAGTACTGGAGTTCATAAAACGGACAGCAACGTGCTGAAGTCTATAGAATAAGCCTTATTTAACCACAGTGCAATAAATCGATGCAGCAGTTTGTTTGTTTGTATACCATAGGCTACAGTGCCTTGACAAAAAACAAATAGTAACACAATAACATAACAATAAGGAGACTATAGACAAGGAGCACCGGTATGGAGTCAATGTGTTTGAGGCAGTTGAGGTGAATATATAGGTGTATAGGTATGGAGGGCTCAGTGGAGGCTGGTGAGGGGAGGAGCACCGGTATGGAGTCAATGTGTTTGAGGCAGTTGAGGTGAATATACAGGTGTATAGGTATGTAGGGCTCAGTGGAGGCTGGTGAGGGGAGGACGGCTCCTAATAATGGCTGAGCGAATGAAATGGCATCAAACACATGGAAACCATGGAAACCATGTGTTTGATGTATGTGATACCATTCCACTCATTCCCCTCCATCCATTACCACGAGCTCATCCTCCCCAATTAAGGTAACACCAACCTCCTGTGGTAGGGGTAAAAGTGACTAGGCAATCAGGATAGATAATAAACAGAGTAGCAGCAGCATGTGAAAGTGTGTCTGTGTGTGTTGTCAATATGCATGTGCATGTGAGCGTGTGTGTGTGTGTGTATGTATGTGTTGGAGTGTCAGTGTACTATGTGTGAGTGTGTGGGTAGAGTCCAGTGAGTGGGTAGAGTCCAGTGAGTGGGTAGAGTCCAGTGAGTGGGTAGAGTCCAGTGAGTGGGTAGAGTCCAGTGAGTGGGTAGAGTCCAGTGAGTGGGTAGAGTCCAGTGAGTGTGTAGGGTCCAGTGAGTGGGTAGAGTCCAGTGAGTGGGTAGAGTCCAGTGAGTGGGTAGAGTCCAGTGAGTGGGTAGAGTCCAGTGAGTGGGTAGAGTCCAGTGAGTGTGCATAGAGCCAGTGTAAAAGAGTCAGTGAAAAAAAAGGGGGGCAGTGCAAATAGTCTGGGTGGCCATTTGATTAACTGTTCAACAGTTTTATGGCTTGGAGGTAGAAGCTGTTAAGGAGCCTTTTGGTCCCAGACTTGGCACTCCGGTACCGTTTGCCGTGCGGTAGCAGAGAGAACAGTCTATGACTTGGGTGGATGTAGTCTTCGACAATTTTGAGGGCCTTCCTCTGACACCGCCTGGTATAGAGGTCCTGGATGGCAGGAAGCTTGGCCCCAGTGATGTACTGGGCCGTAAGCACTACCCTCTGTAGCGCCTTGCGGTCGGAGGCCGAAGAGTTGCCATACCAGGCGGTGATGCAACCAGTCAGGATGCTCTCGATGGTGCAGCTGTATAATTTTTTGAGGATCTGAGGACCCATGCCAAATCTTTTCAGTCTCCTGAGGGGGAATTGGCTTTGTTGTGCCCTCTTCACTACTGTCTTGGTGTGTTTTTTTTTATTTATTTGTTATTTCACCTTTATTTAACCAGGTAAGCCAGTTGAGAACAGGTTCTCATTTACAACTGCGACCTGGCCATGATAAAGCAAAGTAGTGCAATAAAAAAACAACACAGAGTTACATATGGGGTAAAAAACATAAAGTCAGAAATACAACAGAAAATATATATACAGTGTGTGCAAATGAAGCAAGTTATGGAGGTAAGGCAATAAATAGGCTATAGTGCAGAATAATTACAATAGTATTAACACTGGAATGCTAGATGTGCAAGAGATTATGTGCAAATAGAGATACTGGGGTGCAAAAGAGCAAAATAAATAACAATATAGGGATGAGGTAGTTGGGTGGGCTAATTACAGATGGGCTGTGTACAGGTGCAGTGATCGGTAAGGTGCTCTGACAACTGATGCTTAAAGTTATTCAGGGAGATAAGAGTCTCCAGCTTCAGAGATTTTTGCAATTCGTTCCAGTCATTGGCAGCAGAGAACTGGAAGGAATGGCGGCCAAAGGAGGTGTTGGCTTTGGGAATGACCAGTGAGATATACCTGCTGGAGCGCAGACTACGGGTGGGTGCTGCTATGGTGACCAATGAGCTAAGATAAGGCGGGGATTTGCCTAGCAGTGATTTATAGATGGCCTGGAGCCAGTGGGTTTGACGACGAACATGTAGTGAGGACCAGCCAACAAGAGCGTACAGGTCACAGTGGTGGGTAGTGTATGGGGCTTTGGAGACAAAACGGATGGCACTGTGATAGACTACATCCAATTTGCTGAGTAGAGTGTTGGAGGCTATTTTGTAAATGACATCGCCGAAGTCAAGGATCGGTAGGATAGTCAGTTTTACGAGGGCATGTTTGGCAGCATGAGTGAAGGAGGCTTTGTTGCGAAATAGGAAGCCAATTCTAGATTTAACTTTGGATTGGAGATTCTTTATGTGAGTCTGGAAGTTGAGTTTACAGTCTAACCAGACACCTAGGTATTTGTAGTTGTCCACATACTCTAGGTCAGACCCGTCGAGAGTGGTGATTCTAGTCGGGTGGGCGGGTGCCAGCAGCGTTCGATTGAAAAGCATGCATTTAGTTTTACTAGTGTTTAAGAGCAGTTGGAGGCTACTGAAGGATTGTTGTATGGCATTGAAGCTCGTTTGGAGGTTTGTTAACACAGTGTCCAATGAAGGGCCAGATGTATACAAAATGGTGTCGTCTGCGTAGAGGTGGATCTGAGAGTCACCAGCAGCAAGAGAGACATCATTGATAAACACGGAGAAAAGTGTCGGCCCAAGAATTGAACCCTGTGGCACCCCCATAGAGACTGCCATAGGTCCAGACAACAGGCCCTCCGATTTGACACACTGAACTCTATCTGAGAAGTAGTTGGTGAACCAGGCAAGGCAGTCATTTGAGAAACCAAGGTTTTTTAGTTGGG